>NDXB01013762.1:115669-129764 GCA_002631895.1 Agapornis roseicollis
TTCCCCCCCCCCCCCGCAGGCCTCCCAGCGCCTGGCCCCATCTCACAAGGAAGCCCCTCTCCGAGCGTGTGCCTATTGATTCGTCTTGTTTTCCTGCTCCCTCCTGTGCTTCATAAATGTCAACTTTTTTTCTGTGACAAAGAAATTTGGTGGTAATGACTCTTTGTGCCGCTTCTAAATCCCCAATTACATAAGGAGCAGCAGCACAAAGCCATTCCCTTTGGTGGAAATCTCCGCGTAATCCCTTTTCCAGAGAAGCAGCCCGCCAGTGACACGCTTCTAACTCTTTGTTTGTTCTTTTGGATCAAATCTAACTGATTGCCGTGACTAATTAACTTTCCCTTTCTTTGGGCCTCTGTTGTCTTAATTAATTTCACAAATGCTCCATTCCCAGCTCCCAGCCAGCAGGCTCGGTGGTGCAGATCACACAGTGGCGAGGCGGGCGCCTGTGGCGTGCCAGCCTTCGGAGCGGGGCTGACCTTGCTGCTGCAGCCTGGTTTCACATGCAGTCATGTCCCCAGTGCCATCGAGCCACAGAGATGGGCTGCAGGGTGAGATCGTCCCGTCCCCCCCCCGCCCCGGGCACTGATGCTGCTGGTGGTGCATCCAACGTGGCAAGGCAGGAAGTACGTCATGTGCCGTAGCTGCCTATGGGGCTGCTCACACTGCAGGGATGAATTCCACCTTCCAGCACCTCCATGCTCTAATCTTTCCCCTACCCTACAAGCTCCTCCTGAGTCAGTGCCCAGGCATGGAGAAATTCAGCCCATGCACAGGGAAGTGATGAAGTGTTGCTGCAAAGGACTGGGTTTGTGACAGTTTGCCCCATTAGTGACATGGTTTAGTGGTGGACTTGGCAATCCTGGGGTAATGGTTGGACTTGATGATCTTAAAGGTCTTTTCCAGCTTGGTTGATCCCATGATTCTGTGACTCCTTCCCTGCTGGATCCCAGTATAGTGGCCACCCCCTCCCTCCCCAGATGCCACTCCAGGACCCCCAAAGCCTGTGGCAGCCCCCAGCATCACTCCCAGATGAGCAGCAATGGATGTGGCCCATGTTCTGCAGCAATGGGCACATGGGTCTCAGGGTTAGTTCTTCTGTGGGATGGATGCACATGTCCCTGCGGTTGTCCTCCAGGCTGGGTGTTTCTGGACAAGGACTGGGTTGAGATCAGCATGAAAATATGTCCCATTGTGCTCACCAGCACTGCACAGTGGAGCTGCATATTCATGAATTGCATTACACAGTGGCTAATGCCTTGTGTGTGCAGCAATCTTTGAGATCCTATCTGCTTTTTCAAGTAGCCCGTTGTGGTTGTTATCAGTGTGTTGTTATCTAGGGTCTGTCCTGGATGAATAAACATCAGAGCTCTTCCACTCAAAGGCACTTGGTCTATGGAGTGAAGCAATAGATGCTCGCTGAAGATAAAGGGCAGGCAGCCTGGTAGCTTGCAGGGAATGGGATGCAGAGCTGCTGCAGCCTGGGCTGAGACTGCTGCTAGCCTTTATGTGCATGGGAAATGAGGCTGGTTGCCCTTGTCATACAATGGAGAAGGTTTTGCTCTATGGGAAGGGCAGAAGCCTTGGGGGAACCTGAGACAGGGGAATGGGGACACACACATGCCTTGGAGGCTGCTCCAGCCCTTAATGTGGCAGAGTTGTGTGGCCACCGTGTGGCTGGGGATGATGGGACCATGAGCATGGCCAAGGCAAGGGGCTGGAACTAGATGCTCTTAAAGTCCTTTTGGGCCCTAACCATGCTATGATTCTATGGAGCATCCTGCTGTCTTGTGGGCTCTGCTGGAGGTGTCTGAGGCACAGGCTAGCATGAGTGGCAGAGCTTCAGCATCCTGAGGTCAATTGAGGCATCATACAGAGCAATGAGAGGGGGCAGGAAGAAAGTTGTGAGCTCTGAATCTGCGTCCAAAGGGTGACCCTGTTTGCCATCAAGGGCTTTGGTAGCAAATGAAGGAGTTGGAGGAAATCCAGGAGCTTGGAGGAGGGGGTTAGTGAGGGCAGCCCATCAGCCCCGCAGGTTCTGGGATCTCCGAGGGACCTGTGCTTTGGAAAGCACACGGTATTACTGGAACAGAAGATGGCTTGGTCTGACGGCTGCCAGGAGAAATCAGATCCTTCGCAGAGGGCAGATTAAAATCCATTTGCAATTAGCAAAGACAGTGCAGTTGCATTTCCTCCTGCCTTGGCCAGGCCTTGCACACCAAGCTGCTGTCAGACCCGGCTCCACGAGCGAGGACACTTCCACTTCCACTCCCAGGAATCTTGCTCCTCTGTCGCAGGGCTTGTAGCTGCAAAGCTTCTTTCCCTCAGTAGGCAGAGGGGTACCTGGCCCCCAGGGGCAGACACTGCGGCTCAGCCAGCCCCTGGCAAATGGGGGTAGAGCTTCCAAAGAGAGGGCTAAGGACACATTTATAAAGATCTGGTTTCCCTTTGTAGATACCTTTGATCGAAGCGTGGCAGCGGGATCGAGCTGGAGCTCATCTCCCCGGCCTCCCACCCCCTCCTACTTCTTCATCTCCCTCTCTTCTGTTTGCTTTCCTCCCTTTACTTTGTAAGGGAGCAGATCGATAAATAAATAAACCAACAGAAATGTTATTTCTCTGGTGAGAGGCTCCTTGAAGTTCCTCAACAAGAACAATCCCAACTCCTTGTGCATGCGAAAGTGAGGGAGAAAGGGATGTGATGGGCCCCTGGGGGGAAACACCAGTGCAACAGGTTGGGCCTGGCTGAGCGGGTATAGGAGTGAGAGTTTAACAGCAGTGTTTGAGGTCTTACTCAGTGGCTGGGAGATTTTGACATGAAAAGGACACCAGTCGAACTGAAGGATCATCCTGCAGTATTAAACGTCCTTGTCACTAAACCATCAAAACATGGCATTATTTGGAAGGGACAAATCTCGCCAAGGAGTTTCCAGCAGATTAAACCTGAAATTCCAGGCATATTTGTCAGATAAAACTGCTGCAGGTGGCATCAGTGTTGCAGGAGCACCGTGTGACTGCATGTCAAGTCCTGAGACAACTTGTCCCCAGGAGGATGAGGATAAGGATCTGCTTGGCTCTGCAGGGAGCCCCAGCCCTTCATCTGCCAAGCAGAGGAAAACGCAAAGCCCTGGGGTTGCTCCCAAATTGGCCAAAAGCTTTCTCCAGAGGATGGGTGCATTGGGAATCCACAGTGTAGGCAACTGGTGAGATGATTCAGGTCCAAAGGCTTTTACCTTAGGGCTTGGCACAGATGATTCAGGTCCAAAGGCTTTTACCTTAGGGCTTGACACAGTCACAAGTGCCCCAGACTGCCACCTGGAAGAGTTTGTGAAGGCAATACTACTGTAGACATCCCAGGATGTGGGATGGACACATGTCCATATACAATGAAAGCTGCCAGGGTGCGTTCCTGATATGGGGCATGTCCCTGTGTCCCACCAGCAAGGGCAGCATCCCCAGAGAACAAGCCCACAGCTGGGAGCTAGAGGTGCTGGTGAGGACCCATAGGACAAGGATACGCATCTTGGGACAAGGTGGAAATAAGGGATCTCTCTGGCTCTGAAGGGTTAAACCAGCTCCTCTCTGGGTGCAGGTGTTAATGGGAGCTCCACTTGGACGCTGGCTGGAGAATAAAAGAGATAGGAAGCTAATCTAAGAGTTATTGGCTGTGGGTCAGCAGCACAAGCAGGGGCTGTGAAGAATAAAGGCCGGTGTTGCAGAAGCTGGGGTTTCTCACTCTGGAGCAGAGCATAACTGATAAATGTTGTGACTTCTTCTGCTGCACGCGATCCTTCATGGTCTCCAGCAATAACAGCCTGCTGACCTGCGTCTTCACCCCTGCAAAGCTGAGTGCTGCAGCACGCCGCGCTGATGGGTCTCAGGCTTAGCTGGGTATAATGTCCCGGTTAAGTAGCGTTCAGGGAAATCTAATGCAGAGATAGGTGCTCTAAAGTGCTCTTCAACAGGGCAAAATCACAGGGATGTACTGCAGAGGGAATATTAACAGCATCTTCCAGTCCTTGCCTACAGAAGGAGACAGCAAGATATCTCAGTTGGCAGCTAGTGTTGTCAGTTGACAAGAAAATACTTGCATGCAAAGTCTACCCCACAGTCTATTCCATGGGAAGATGCTGGCAGCTTGAAAGAGAGTTACAGCAACTCCTAAATGTCTTCCATGAGGATTTTCACAGCCCAGCATAAGCAAGGGGGTGTATGGGAAAGAGACATTATGAGTACTCTGGTGTTAGCATTGAAATATCAGTTGTGTTCAGGTAAAGAGAGGCTGCAGGATGGGCAAAGCAAGTCAGGAGTGGAGAAGAAGCTTGAGAGGGGGCTTTGGACAAGGGCCTGTAGAGACAGGCCAAGGGCAATGGCTTGAACCTGCCAGAAGAGGGGAGACTGAGCTGAGCTCTGAGGCAGAAGCTCTTCCCTGGGAGGGTGCTGAGGCACTGGCCCAGGGTGCCCAGAGAAGCTGTGGCTGCCCCATCCCTGGCAGTGTTGAAGGCCAGGTTGGACACAGGGGCTTTTTACCAGCTTTGCCATCCCCCTGGGAAATTGGGTGGGGGGGAAGCTGCATCTTCAGTTGCTGTGTTTTAGCATTCCCATTCCTTCAGAGAAATTTGGTGTGACCAGGCCAGCCGCTTTCCAAATCACTTACCCTGAGGGTACCCACTCCCAGGAGCACTGCAGAACCAGGACGTCTCCTGTCCCCTCCCCAAACACCAGCACACATAGGGCAGAAAGAGCCGGAATTGCAGGATGCAGATGGGGACGGATCTTCTGGCCCTGTCCTAGGTTACACCTGCATTCATGGGTGCTGCAGGACACCTTTGTCCTCTGCCATATAAACTAGTTGCTAGACAAGCTGCCCTTGCTCTGCCTGTTACTCCTGCCTGCACCCTGCCATACAGGAGGAGAGGAGCTCTGCCAGCACCTGGCAAGACTCATGTCCAGTGGCTGTGAAGGCAGACAAGCATTCCAAAGGGAAAATGAAGGGGATGTGCAATGAAAAGCCAGCCCTGCTCTGCCAGGTTTGTGGAGCCAGGCAGGACCAGCAGGTCCAGGCATGCCCAAGGGATGCTCTCCTGTCTGCTGTGAGCTAACACAGCTTCCCCAGGCAACCCATGGCTCCTGCAGCCCTGCACTAGTGGTGCAAGCTGAACTGCTGAGCTGACCTGGTTTGAAAGGAGAAAGGGCTGAAGAGGGGTGGTTAATGCTGTTGAGTGCTTTGCAGCATCAAAAGGTGGCCTAAGCTCTTCTGCTGCCCTGCCCAGTTTGTTTTGGTGCCTCAGGGATCATCACAGCCCCCTCCATATCTCTTTTTAAACAGCTTTTGGTCCATCACTCCAGGGAGTTCATGGCTAAATGCTCAGGCTTGGTGTTTGTTGCCTCCACCTCTCCAGAAGGGTGATGCAAGGATGCTTCAGTGGGACCCCGGAGGAACAACGCTTCTGGAGAAACCAGGAGTTGTGAAACACTCTGGATCTCCCATCCCTTCGATCCCGGCCAGGCTTCAACCCATTTCCATGAGTAGAAACAGCTGCTTCAGAATGAGTGGGAGGTGTAAGATGTGCAGGGTATACAGATTACAAACTCTTCTTCCATTCCCCACACTGTGACAAGGAGAGGGAAGAGCAACAGCATGTCATGCTGATAGGCAACGCCGTCCGTGGCACAAACAGCTTATCTGCGCCTGGAAAATGAGGATGTGCAACCTGGAGATGAGGAAACTGCTCATTAGGCTAATGTGACATTAATGCTCCATGTTGTGGAGACTGGAGTGCCCACGGTGAGCCTGCAACCTGGGAGCAGCAGGGCTGAAAGGAGGGACATGCACAGCAGCCCTCACTCAGGGATGGGAGCTGGGGGCCCAGGGTCAAACCCCAGTTGTGGCAGCCTCATCTCCCTCCTAAACACCCATGCATTGGCATGCTTCATGCCACCACCCCCCAAAAACCTCTGTTCTTTTGCAAGATTGCTGTTGTAGCAGTAAATGAAATGCTATTGCCCTATTACAGCCAGGATATGGCTCGAAATTGACTGTTTTATAGTCTTGGGTAATATAGTTTTTTTATTTAGTGAATGGCTTGCCATATGCCCACTGAGTGAGTGAGATACAGCTACAACATGGATCATGTCAGAGCTGCTATATGGGAAGCTCTCCTGTTGCCGCTCCAGGTCTCCACCATGTTCAGCCCCTGTTGCTGCCTGGTGTGGTGGTTCGCTGCAGGAAATCCCTGCCCAAGCAGGCAAAAGAGACATCCAGAGACTCTTAAGGCAGACCAAGACCAAGCAGCAACCTGTAGGTCGATGGTCCAGTGGTGGGGTACATGGTTCTGAGACCGGGATCAGCATGGAGAGGATGCCTGTGGTGGATGGTACATGGTTCTGAGACTGGGATCAGCATGGAGAGGATGCGTGTTGTGTGTGCATCCCGGCTGGGCAAGCAATGTAGCTCCTGATGTGCACCCAGAGCTCTGGCACGGTGCTGGGATCTCGGGGCACTGGGGTAGAGGCTGTATTTTGGGTTGTGCACGCACAGTAAAGCTCCTGGTTAGGCATTCATCCTAGCTTATCTTCCTGCAAGCAGTTGGCACCCTCCCCTGGGGCAGCAGCATCCCCAGGGCTCTTGGGCAGCCAGCCTGGCTTAAAATACCCTACAAACAGCAGAAGGATTTTCCAGCCAGTCTCTGATCCTCTGAAAACATGGGATGGATGGTAAGGAAAGGAAGCAGTGGTGNTGTGTGGTGTGTGCATCCCGGCTGGGCAAGCAATGTAGCTCCTGATGTGCACCCAGAGCTCTGGCACGGTGCTGGGATCTCGGGGCACTGGGGTAGAGGCTGTATTTTGGGTTGTGCACGCACAGTAAAGCTCCTGGTTAGGCATTCATCCTAGCTTATCTTCCTGCAAGCAGTTGGCACCCTCCCCTGGGGCAGCAGCATCCCCAGGGCTCTTGGGCAGCCAGCCTGGCTTAAAATACCCTACAAACAGCAGAAGGATTTTCCAGCCAGTCTCTGATCCTCTGAAAACATGGGATGGATGGTAAGGAAAGGAAGCAGTGGTGTGGTGACACCCTCCTCAACAGCAGTGATCAGTCTTGCTGAGCCCCACTGCACCACAGGGCTCCCCAGCAGCCCCATGACTCAGACCGCAATTGGGATCATTTTCTCCTCAATGGCATGGCTGTGTCTTTCCAAGTGGATCACATTCTGCCTCCGACTGCTTGCCATCTCAGCGGGACTCACTCCCTCTGCCTCTATCCTCCTTAGGATTTTGATCTCTTCAATTCAGCTTTATCCGCACATTTCAGGGGTGTGTTATCTGGGAGAGCTGCTGCATTTCAGGGAATACCACTTGCAAATATTGCTCTTGATTCTGGTTTTAAATCATTTTAGGAAGAACTCCTGATGTTTTTCTGGTTATTTTTTCAGCTAAATTGGGACAGTTGTCATTTCATATGCCAATAGTTATGAACAGGGGAAAAGGGAGTGCTTCGCTCCATCATGGGATGCTTCAAAACACAATATGGGATGCCCCAGAGACCCAACAACCACTTAGAGCATTGTGGGATACCACATGTAAAAAGGTTTTCCTTTATTATATCATAGAATCCCAGCCTGGTTTGTGTTGGAAGGAACCTTAAAGCTCATCCAGCTCCAACCCCTGCCACGGGCCAAGACCCCTTCCACTGGAGCAGCTTGCTCCAAGCCCCTGGCCTTGAACACTGCCAGGGATGGGGCAGCCACAGCTTCTCTGGGCACCCTGTGCCAGCACCTCAGCACCCTCACATATCCCATCCCTGATGCAGGTCTGGTTTCAGGCAGGTTGGGCTCAGTGCAAATGTGCCCATCCGGGTGCCTGCAGAGCAGCTTTTTGTGCAAGGACTCTGCCAACAATGGGAGCTGTTCCCATGTGCACGGGAGGCTGGACCTTTGCACATGTCCATGGCCTCCAGGGCCCTTCAGGAACCTTCTGGTGATGTCTTCTAAGTCAGATAAGAAAAAGCAATGAGTAAAATCAATGTATTAAAACTGAGACCTTCAGGATTTGAAGCCATCTTTGCAGGTATCCTGAGGACTGGGGAAAGTTCCACCCCAGGAAAACACTGCTTTCACACTGGAAAGTACCTGCAAATCCCTCACAGTTGGTTCTCCTGTTTACTTTCTCTGCCAGCATTATTAACAAAGGTGTTAAACAAGCAAACCTAGCGCTGGTCCCCCAGCACTGCCTCATCTTTATCACTGTCCTTTGTCCTCAGCTTTGAGGATGGCTGCAACACTTTTCCAACAGAATCCCGGCAAGCTTCCAAGCAAAGACTTCCCAGTGGAGATGCAGATTTTACCGCTACAGTGAGGATGAGGTTCCTGTGGTGACTGTGATGACCATCCCCACACCAGTGTCTCCATCCCTGGGGCTGTCTGGAGGAGAACACTGCCTTGCACCTATAGACTTGTTGTCTATAGCACAGTGTCCATGTGGTACCTATCGGGATCTCTCTGCTGATCTAGATCTTAAAGGGCTGTGTCCTATGGGAAGAAAAGCCCTATATCTCCCCTTCTTCCACATGCATGGGTGCAGGTCATGGGGAAGTGGTGCTACATGAAGCAGGGAAAGAGGTGAGGAGGAACAAAAGATGCTGAAAACATCTCTACAGCAGCTCTAGGGCAGAGAGAGACCAAGCTTGATGTCCCCTGGCACTGAGAGTAGCCAAGCAGCTGCAAGGGTGCACCAGAAACCTGGGAGACAAAGCCAGCCGCAGTCCCATGTTACAGTCCTTGTCCAGGCTGGCTGATAGGGCTCTTCCCAGGTGGGAAGGAGAGCCAGCACTTTCCCAGCCCAGGCAGCAGCTCCGAGTGAGTCCCTGGCTTCAACAACCAGCTGTGACCTTGGGAGCAGGGGGGGGAAATCCAGGATGCGCTTGTTCCCCATTCCTGGTGTGTTTGCTGTGGGCTGGAGCCTGGGGTCTCCACCACTGCTGTCCACCTAGTGGGTTTCCTTCCCTGCTCAGGTCCTAAAGCCACCATTGGAGTCACTGAGCACCCATGGCCTTCTCTAGAGGGGAAAAGGGTGATGTATGCCCTGGGGTGCCAGCACCCATCCCTGCTTCCCTTCACCCCTGCAGGCTGAGTGCTGGGAAGCTGCCAGCCGGCTTCTGGGCTCATTAAGGTGGAGCTGCTGCTCCCCGCACATCGATCTGATAAATGAAGAGCTGCCGATGGTATTTGCTACCCTTTTAAGTGTTAAAATAACATTTTAGTGAAATATGAGGAGGTCAGAGTGGAGCTGCCCCCTTTCATTTGGCAGCACAAAAGCAGGCTGGCTTGGGGAGGGGGTCTGTGCACTGAGTGCCTGTGTGCTCCCAGCATGGAGGAGGATCCCTGGTCCTGAGGGCAGATGTATATGTGGCTGTACCCAAGGAGTGCCCGCATGTCTTCAGGAGGGGGTGAGGGGTAAGTGTGGGTGCAGAGCTGTCAGTGAAGCACAGGGAGGGACAAGTGCAGAGGTCAGGCTGTGGGTAACACTTAGAATCCCAGCCTGGTTTGTGTTGGGAGGGACATTAAAGCTCATCCAGCTCCAACCCCTGCCATGGGCAGGGACCCCTTCCACTGGAGCAGCTTGCTCCAAGCCCCTGTGTCCAACCTGGCCTTGAGCACTGCCAGGGATGGGGCAGCCACAGCTTCTCTGGGCACCCTGTGCCAGCACCTCAGCACCCTCCCAGGGAAGAGCTTCTGCCTCAGAGCTCAGCTCAGTCTCCCCTGTTCGGGCAGGTTCAAGCCATTCCCCTTGTCCCGTCCCTACAGGCCCTTGTCCCAAGCCTCTCTCCAGGTTTCCTGCAACCCCTTTAGGCACTGGAGCTGCTCTAAGGTTTTCCCTTCAGGAGCCTTCTCTTGTTCAGGCTGAACCAGCCCAGCTCTCTCAGTCTGTAGGAATCCTTATTGTGCTGGGGCTCTGCATGAGTCCAGCTCAGCCTCGGGTCCCAGCCCCCTGTTCCACCCTGTTGCCCAATGTCTCTTCCTTCACCACATCCCTCAAGTATGATTACTCCGCGCCCTGGGTGAGAACAAGAGAAATATGTGCTGAGATGACATTTCGGTTATACATGATGCTATTAAAATATGATAAGAATGCTATTAACATTAATAATCCTTTTCATTGTATCATTTAGGGAGCAAAACAAGCCATTAAATATTATGGAGTCAGTGGTGCTTTGATGGCTTCAGGGAGGGGAACATTTGGCCGTATTTGTCTACATGCACTCTGAAAATATAACATTATCTCTGGGAAATGGGTTTCTCTGGGCTCGTCATCTCTCTGCAGCTTGGTGGATTCAGGATGGTCTCCGATGGGCGAGCATCATGGAATGCTCAGCATGGTATGGCTGGGTCCCAGGTGAAGTGGTGGTGTTGGAGATGGCACCCATGAACCCTTATTTGTGCACAGGGAGAGCAGACAGGCTAGGGCACCCTGTGTCTGTGTGCGAAGAGGTTGAGATGGAGAAGCCATGTGTTGCTCGTGCCCGATGGAAGGAGATGGCATGGGTTGGGAAGGGCTGCTCAGCCCAGTGCAGGGTTGCAGATAGTTACAGGCATTTGTCATCAAGTTTAATTTCTACTGCTTCCTCCTCCCAGGTATCTGCAGACTTTACAGCAGAGGAACCACTTGAACTGCCCAACGTTAACTGGTCCAGGCCAGAAACTCCCGAGCAGGGCTGAGCTCTCAGAGCAGGCTGCTCTGTTTGCATACTGAGTGTGCTGCTCGGTGCTCCCAGCCCTGTCAAACACCCTTCACACTCACTCCAATTTACCCAAACCTCAGCATAAATCTATCTACTCTTCCTGATGCCGTGCTCAGCCCTGAAGTTCATCCATGTGGGAGTTCCCTGGACACTGAAGCATTAGCTCTTAAATGCTCTGAAAGGCACCTCGCTCCCAGCCATGTCCCCAGAGAGGACCAGTTTCTGCATGCCTAATGCTCTGCCTACACTGGTTACTTTCAATCTGAAGCCTGGCAGTCAGAGCTGGCAACAGCAACATCCCCTTTCTGCACAGTCATCCACTGGTGAGAAGGCAGCCTGAGCTCTTTGCCCTTACTTTTTAGCTGGAAAACCCCCTTTTTGGGACTGCAGTTGAATGCCCAAACTACCAGTTCCACCACATGCATACACCCGGATAGGAACCAGTGTTTGTTCCTTGTCCAGCCCATACCCAGGGTCCTGCCATGCAAAGTCCAGGGTATGAAGTGGCACCTTCAGTGTTGTGTTCTGGTCTCGAGCATTGGGCAGCACTTTGGTACCCCCAGGCTCACTGGTGATGCTGCTGTATGGGGCAGATGGATGGTCAGTGCTGGGCTCAGCATGCAGGCATGCATCCCCAGGCTCAGCAGTGACCGCTCAGGATGCCAGGCAGGGATGATGCAGCCAAGCCAAGCCCCCTGAGCTGCTCAAATGCCACCAGGACTGTTGTTATCTGTATGTTTCCCCATGGTGACAGGAGCAAATGAGGGAGAGAACTGAAAAATGTGCAGAAGCTTTTGACAGGACTGTCAGAGCACCGAGTGAGCGCTAACAAGGACAAGTGTGGGCTCCTTAAACAAATCACTGTCATGTTGCAGGCATATCATGGTTTAACAGAGCCACCACAAGTCACCAGAAAAGGTTAAAGCAAGAATGGAAGACTTAGTCCTAGGAAACATGTCACAGCCGAGCTGTCCTTGGGACTGATTGCTTTGTCCCTGCTCCCAGGCTGGCTTTAGGTTTGGAGCCTGCAGTCCTTAGAGTATCCTTGGGGTGGACCTGCCACAGTGCTTGGTGTTGGAAAAGCTCTGTGCAGGTGTGAGTAAAAGCATCTGCATAACACCCTCTTCCCTGCACTGCTGAGGGGCTGGGGAAGAGGCTTGGCCCCATCGATTAGCAGCCAAACACAAGCATGTACCTGCAACCGTAGCCCTGGGATGCTCTGGGGATGAGGCTCAGGCTGCTCTGGGAAGGACACACTGTCCAGTAGGCTCTAAGCCCCCAAGGTTTGCCTGGAGAAGCCTGTCTGGCTATGTTTGATCTGCAGTTGTCCAGAATCTATCATTTGGGAAGCCTCAGGTGGCTTTGGCATCACAGGCTTGTTGGCTTCTCCATGGGGACCAGTGCCTGAGCTACCATTGGGTATAGTCCCAAGAGAGGACCAGGGAGCTCCAAGGAGCCTTCCCACTGCCACTGCAGCATCCTGTGCAGAGAAAACATCCCAGTAATATGAGCCATAACTCTTTTTAAAGTGTGAGAAGTGAAACAGCTGAGGTTGCTCACTGACACCCAGGGTCACTGCCTGCAATTCATGAGGAGCTGCTCACTGCGCAGAACCAAATGTTCCTGCGTATGAAAATCATATGCCAAGGTCACATAAGCAACTCGGACTCCAACCTTAGCACTCAGCTCATGTGCAAACCATTAAGCAAGGAAATATATAGCAAACAGCCCCCAAAGATCCTAAAGGCCCTACACAGCTCCTACAATGCCTGGCAAGTCTTCTCTACCCATCACGTAGCATCTCCCAGAGCAGTGCATCAAACTTTAATATCTTACTCTTAGTCACACAAAGGCTGTAACAAGCCTGGCCTTTCATGCTACACAATCCACCAAATCAAAGGCTCTCTGACAGAACAGAGCACCTGAATATAATCTTTCCCTCTCATCTAGATCTCATCTATTTCAGGGCTCTGCATACTGCATACCCCTCTTCACTGCGATATACATCAGCATTGCCAAACAGCCCATTTTCCTACTGTGTAAAGCAATTGGGCCTGTTTCTAATTAGACAAATATCATTAGGCATAAGGCTATTGTAGGAGAGATGAAGGAAAACCCCATGTGAAATCACAGCCAAGCCCACTGTGCTCCAACACCAACTGCTTATCCCTCCATCCCTCCTTAAATGGGATGCTATGGGGCACTTTGCCCACATTTCCAAAGAAAACAAGCACACAGAGCCCACACCAGGGGGTGAAAAACAATACAGGAAATGCAGGCTAAAGGAAAAAGAAAGCAAATAGGAGGAATAGAAGGAAATGCCTTCAAAATGGCTGCGAGACATCAATGCTGAGGGTAATTCCTGGCAGCAGGGATTCCACAGCTTAGAGGAGATTTTATAGACAAAAATCTGGGAGAGTGACAAGAAGGAAGGGGTGGTGTGGGGATGTGGGCACCGCTGCTCCCCACATGGAGGCTGAAGGAAGCAGCCTGACCCCTGATGTCAGGATTTTCCCCTTGGATGAAGAGTCCAGAGAGGGAAGATGTGACTCACACATGCTATGAGCTAGACAGAGTCTTCCCAACCTGTCCCATCCTGTAAGCACTGGGGCAGGAGCAGAGAAAGAGATGAAGTGGGACTAGTGTGTTTGTTGGGATCAGGGTACCCATGTGCCATAGGGTGCAGCTTCCAGCAGCCTGGAGATGCTTCCAGCTCCTTGCTTACCCCTCTGGTCCCACAGCTGCATGGATGAAACCATCTCAGAAGCAAGATGCCATCCAGAGGGTGCTGCCCAGATCCTGAAGGGCATGGCTGGCAGAGCAAAGCACTCCCTGACCTTGGTGTTGGGATCTGGGCTCAGTGGAGCTGCCCAGCCCTGTTTTCCATCCCATGGCTGGGGATGTTCTGGAGCCCACACACAGCCTGTGTCCTAATCACCCTTCCCCTATGCATATGTCAGTGTGGAGTAGCTCTAGCCAGGCGGCCCTGCATCCCATCCTGCTCTCCAGAGGGATGTCTGTGCCCTGTGCTCTGCAACAGGAGATTGAGGATTTCATGGGATGTGGGCATCTCTGCTCCTGTAGTATCGTGGCTTAGCTTTCCTGGGCTGTTTCCTGGGCTCCAGGATCCACAGTAGGGGAGTGGCAGGACTGGGCAGTGGTGGAGGGAACGAAGAGGTTTCTAACATTGACCATCTGCATTCATTGCTGTTTGGGTCCCCACGCATCAGCAAAGCATCTGGATTTGTGCAGTTGGCAGAGCAATTCCATGATCCCAGTGAATCAGAGATTATCAAGGGGGGGGGGGGGGGGGGGGGAAAAAAGGGGTGGGGAGGGGCCAAGGGGGGGGGGGGGGGGGGGG
>NDXB01013762.1:129819-152033 GCA_002631895.1 Agapornis roseicollis
GGGGGGGGAGGGGGGGAAACAGGGCTTAGGTGGGATCAGGAGGAGGAGAGGGGGATTTAGAGCTGGTCCGATGGGTTAAGCCACTTGTACTGGCTGAGATTAGGCAGAGAAAGAGTCTGATTCAGATGTGAAATCTGCTGCCACTTCCTCTGTGCCCTGCCCATGCATTCCAGCATCTCGCAGTGCAGGAGGGTGGCAGCTTGTCCCAAACAACATAGCTCAAAGGGCAGCCTGGAGGCTCTCCTTTTCCATCCCTAGGGCTCCTGTGCTGCCATCCTCAGTGATCCTTTCTTCGATACAGCATCACTCTTGATGCCTGAGCATTGAGACCTGCCTCTGCACTGCCCCTCTCCCCTCTGGATAACCCCCTTGCTAGGCCTGCAGATGGAGAGAGATGCAAATAATTGGCATTCGCTGCTTCCTTTTCCCACAGGGATCCATCACCAGTAGTACCACAGCTTTCATGCCTCCAGCCCCATCCGTGCCTGCTTCCCTCTTGCCCAGAATATTTCCCTGCTCCAGTGGTGTCCAGTTCATTTATTACCTTGAAATTCTGCCTGTTCCACAAGGAAAAGCAGCACTGAATCCAGCTTGGAGCCCTGGGCCCCACATGGATTCTCTTCTGTCCAGGATTATCACTTTCCCAGGACTTCCCTGTCTCCTATCTCCTGGCTGCACAGCCAGTGATTGCTTTGGATGCCCTCAGCCCCACAGCACTGGCTTTGTGGGAGGTCTTCTGGGACCTGGGTGCTGCTGCACACACCTCTGCTCCTTGGCATCAGCACCCTGCTGTCTGCAGAGACAGAGAGTGCCCTCCATGCCAATGGGTGGCAAGACATTGATGGTTTCCAAGGATGAAGGCAGCCTAAAAGGAGCTACTGATGTGAAGCTGCCGATGGAAGCAAAAAGAGCAGTCAGGAATGACAGCACCTCCTGGCACTGTCCTTCCATGGTGCTTCCAAGCAGTGTGCCCCCCCCAGCTGCTGCGCAGACACGTCTGGGAGTGGGTCCCAGTGCCTGGAGCATGCAGCAGCTTCCAGTGGGTGCTGGGAGAGGAAAGCAAAAGGCACCTTGTGTGACTGGGAGAGGCAGCCTGGAAAGGAGGCAAAATCCATCCCTGAAAGTGGTCTCTGTGCCTGGTGCTGGCCAAGGGTGGCAACGCAGACCTGCACATGGCCACTGCCAGTCAGGCACTGCCAGGAGGCAACCAGGACCCTTGCAAACCCTCTGGAGAGGCAGGCACCAACACAGGAGACCCCAGGAAAAGGGGTCTGCCTGGCAAAGGCTATAGGAGACTGGATGGCAAATCCCCAAGTGCAGCCCTTGGCCTCCTTTTGGACTCCCTATGAAGTGTGGTGAACCCCTTTGCCCTGGTGCAACAGCATTGCCTGGCACCAGGGCTATCATAGAATAGCTTAGGTTGGAAGGGACCTGAAAGCTTATCCAGTTCCAACCCCCTGCCATGGGTAGGGGCACCTTCCACTCATGAGCCTGTTAAGGAGCAAAGAGAGCCAGAGGGGGAAAAGAGTCCAGTTTTAGTTGTAATGGAGCCCCAGGAGTGCAAGATCAAAGTGCCAGAAGCCCTGAAGATACTGCTGGCTCCTGCACAGCGAGTAGGAACATCTTGGTGCCACCTCCAGCCATCACCTGCCTCCGGAGAAGAAAATCAATGTCTCCTCATGGGGAGCAAGAGCACCAGACCTGCACGAGCCAGTAGCGGGAGCTGCATGCTCA
This sequence comes from Agapornis roseicollis, assembly GCA_002631895.1. Lineage (NCBI taxonomy): Eukaryota > Metazoa > Chordata > Aves > Psittaciformes > Psittacidae > Agapornis > Agapornis roseicollis. Next base: position 131,554 of record NDXB01013762.1, read on the forward strand.
CATAGAAAGGAGACCTAATGAGGTGCTTTATTAATTGCATTGTGAACTATTCCTTTAATGATTCTCCCCACAACTCCCTCTAGTTAAAGCTAATGGCCTGTAGCATGTTCAGCAGATGGATTAGCCAGAGGTGCCCAGGCAGGAGGGCCCTGCTGACAGAGGGGTGCGTGGGGGCTGCCAGCAAGGCTCCCACATCACCCGCTGCTCCCTGCTGCCCCTCAGCCCTGCAGGGGCTTCAATGGACACCAGGGACAAAGAGGGATGCTGGGGCACCCTGTCCTCAAGCATGCACCCAGTGCAGCAGCCTGCGGCAGTGATGCTGGGACCAGCATCTCTCTTGAGCCCTTGGTGCTTAAATGAGCAGGCAGCGAGATGCTGGGAGCCATGGGGGGGAGGGAGGGGGGGGGGTGGTGTGTGGTTCTGGGCTTCATTGCCTCATGGCATGAGTGTGGTGCTGTTTGGGGCAGCTGGGACAGTGCTGCAGTGCAGGTTTTCCTTCTTTGCATAGCACAAGGCAGAGTTTGGCCTGGAGATGGCAGGAAGAGCCCCTGTGGGAGCAGGAGCAGCAGTGCACAGGCATCGCTTGCAAGCCTGGGTGCACCAGGGCAGCAGGGTGGCACTCAGTGGCCGGGCACCTCCAGGATGCTGCTCTAGGGGCTTTACTGAGTCCATTTGAATTCTAAGTGGGGATTCAGCCTCATTATATAAATTAAACTAGAGTGGATGCTCCCCCAGAATGATGACATTCCACTAGCTGATGTTGTTGCCCAGCCCCTTGAGAGCAGCGGGGGCAAAGTTGGTGCTGCCCCATCCCAGCTGACAGTGGCAGAGCAGGATGGCCTGGCAGCAGGTCAGCAGTGCACATGCAACCACACAGTATGCAATGGCTTGTGAGAAGATAATGATTTCCATTGCCTGCAGACAGAGGGGGACATGGAGCTGTTGGAACAAGTCCAGAGGAGACCACAAGGATGATCAGGGACTGGAGCATCTCCCATACAAAGACAGGCTGAGAAAGTTGGGGCTGTTCAGCCTGGAGAAGAGAAGGCTGCGTGGAGACCTCAGAGCAGCCTTCCAGTATCTGAAGGGGACCTATAGGGAGGCTGAGGAGGGGCTCTTCATTAGGGACTGTAGTGACAGGACAAGGGGTAACGGGTTCAAACTTAAACAGGAGAGGTTTAGATTGGATCTAAGGNACCTCAGAGCTCCAGTATCTGAAGGGGACCTATAGGGAGGCTGAGGAGGGGCTCTTCATTAGGGACTGTAGTGACAGGACAAGGGGTAACGGGTTCAAACTTAAACAGGAGAGGTTTAGATTAGATCTAAGGAAGAAATTCTTTCCTGTTAGGGTGCTGAGGCACTGGAATGGGTTGTCCAAGGAAGTTGTGAATGCTCCATCCCTGGCAGCGTCCAAGGCCAGGTTAGAGGAAGCCTTGGGTGGCCTGGTTTAGTGTGAGGTGTCCCTGTCCATGGCAGGGGGGTTGGAACTGGATGATCTTAAGGTCCTTTCCAACCCTAACTATTCTATGATTCTGTGGTGACCAGCTGTGTTAAGTACTGTGCATTAAGGTGGCTGCTGGCTGTGAGAGCAGAGAGCTGGGCTCCATAAAGATTCCTGTGGGTGCCATGGCTGGATTCATGATGCAGGAAAAGATGGGGCCTCAGTAGTGTGTACTTGAGCCAGGGACTGGTCTTCTGCAGGTCTTCTCTGGGTACCCTCCATCAGGTAACCCTGTCTCCCACAGAGCTGAAAGGCAGGAGATTGAGCTGAGCTCTGAGGCAGAAGCTCTTCCCTGGGAGGGTGCTGAGGCGCTGGCCCAGGGTGCCCAGAGAAGCTGTGGCTGCCCCATCCCTGGCAGTGTTGAAGGCCAGGTTGGACACAGGGGCTTGGAGCAAGCTGCTCCAGTGGAAGGGATCCCTGCCTGTAGCAGGGGTTAGGACTGGGTGAGCTTTAATGTCCCTTCCAACCCAAACCAGTCTGGGATTCTATGGTATCTCAGAGCTGCATCCTGCCCTGCATCCCTCCACAGGCCTTTAGCTCTTTCCATGCTCTCCTGTTTTTCCCTGTCCCTTCTTGTCACAGTCTCCTGGCATCAGGGCTGCTCTTTTCACAGTGCGTAGTGGAGTTAAGGGTGGGCACGGGCAGCTCGGGAGCTGGTTGCTGGGGCTTATCACACATACTGGGGCATGTTTGCAGGCTGAGCAGCAGGAAGGGGAATAAATTAGCAGCTTCAAGCAGAGCTGGAGGCTTCCACGTGGGAGTTTGCTTCATTTTTAAAGCAAGTGCTGCTGAAGGCTCTGCCTTTCAGCCTGTCCACGTCGCGCTGCTGAGGAACGTGGATGTGTTTGTATTTAGCATTGGCATTAATTAGTGGTGGGAGACGGGTGAGTGTGAGCTCCAGCTCTCCGCAGACGAGGTGACTCATCCATCCCTCTCCATCACTGCAGAGCCTCTGCTGTAGCTCAGCCTCAGCCACCCCCTGCACCCCGGAACCTCCGCAGAGCAGCGCGCGTGTGCCCACCCTGCAGACCATGCTATGGTGAGTGCCTCCTGGAAACCCCTTCTCCTGCCCCAAGATGAGCCTCTTGCTTTGCTGCCTGAAAGGTGAGAGTGTTGTCAGCCTCCCTCAAAGGCACCCCCTGTGCTGGGGCCTCGTGGAGCACCGGGTCAGTCCCCCATGGTTGGGGCTCTCCTCTGTCTGTGTTGGGGTGTTGAGGAATGCACAGGTCCCCAAAGCAACACCCCCTGTGAGCCCCTGCATGAGTCTGAGATGTTGCTGAGGGCTTTGCTCCCAAGGCTGTATCCCCACCATGGTGTTTGGAGGGGCTCAGGTGGCTGTGGAGATGCTGGGGGAGGTCTGGGCATTGCCAGGGTCACATCAATCCCTCTGTGACCATCCAGCCTGCAGCAGTCCATGGTCTCAGCTAAGAACCCTGACACAGGGAAGGGATGGGGCTTGATCTGTCAGCCTGGGGGAAACCTGTAGCATAGTAGGGTTGGAAGCTGCTTGGAGAGGCAGGGAGACAGCAGGGAGATGGGGAGGGGGGGCTGCCTTGGGTCAGGGGAAGTGACATTTGTTGAGATGGAGGTACAGGGCCGCAGCAGATAGATGGGGGTGGGGGTGGGGGGGGGGGCTTTACAAAACAGCATTTTCTCTGTTCTGCCTCTCCCTGAGGTCTCTGTGCCTAAAGCCAACCTTATTACTGCTGGAATGAAGCCAGACGTGGAAGTTTAGGTGCTCTCTTGGTGGTGAGACCCATTGCCTGGGTGCTGCAGGGCAGGGAAGGGCTGAAGGGTGGCTGCAGGCAGCAGGATGGCCAGGCTGTAGGTGCGGGCTGGGTCCATTCTGCTGTCCAGGGGATGAAGAAGGGTTCAGAGGGTCTTGAGCTACAGCAGCATTTTAGATCTGACCTCTGTGTGTGTGGACCCTTAAGTTCCCCATGGCTTCTCAGAGACACCCCAGAACCCTCATCTACCATGTACATACCCCTTTTAGCTCCCAACACCCCTGTTTCAGGGTTGTGGGGCTGCAGGACAGCCCAGCAGCTCCAGGTGACTGTGAGGACAGAGCCATCCCCTTTGGTGAACATTGCAAAGCACTTCCCCTCACCAGGCTTCATGCTTGAGCCATGTCCTCAGGGTCACCATGCCTTTAGTGACACAGCTTCTCTGGCACAAGGACACCCGTGGTGACCACTGCCATGTCCTCCGTGGCCCAGAGCTTGGCCAGCCTCAAGCTCCCAGCCATTGGCTGCAGGCAGTGCCCATCCATGCTCCATAGGGAACAGCCACCAGCCCGGAGGAGCTGTCTGTTGGTGGCCCAAGCAAGCCAAACTCCTCCAGGCTCAGTGCTTGGCAGCAGAGCCAAGCAAATCCCCTCAACCAGCTCCATACAAAGGCAGAGGGGAAGCAGGGGTCGTGGGCACCAGCCCAAGGGGCCCTTCATGTGCAAGCATCCCATGAGAGCCTGTTTCCTGCCTCTTGAGCACAAAGCAGCTGGGGTTTTTGTTTTTTGCCATCCTGTAGCTGGGATTTTGCTGAATGTTTTGTCCTGGATCAGCTGAAAATAGCTCCAGTCAATGTGAACAATTCATTAGCTGGGTTTTGTCCTGAAACTCTTGTTGCTGGTGCTTGTGCAGAAGGAGAATGGCTCCGGTGGTGGCAGAGCACTGTGTTTGCTGCCCAGAGCTTCCCTAAAGACTGCTGTTTGCTGGGGCTTTGGCTTCAGAGGCAATTTCCACTTCCCTGACCCCACTCCTGGCATTTACTATGTGCCTGATTGATGCTACACAATCCAAAGCAATTAGCTCACCTGTTATGGTGGCACATCCCAGCTTGTGCACCATTCCTTAGGGATTCCTTCCATAGGCGCTCAGGCCAACACTCTGCTCAGCATCCTTAGTGTGCTGGGGTGAGCTTTTGTTAGGTTTTCAAGCCTCTTGGTGCAACACCATTAATTCAGAGCAGGGGTGAGCAAACCCAGCACTCATTTTGCTTCTGGCCTTCTGTTATTGCTGAGCATCCTCGATGGGCACAGCCGAGGTTGATATCTTCCTATTTCCAGCTCTGTGTCTCCTCATTTCCGGCATGGAGAGCAGGGTTTTCATTACCAGCGATGTCCTCTCCTGGCTGCCCTTATATTTATGGCAGTCCTTCTTTTTTATAGCCAGTTCTGCAGAGTGCCCAGCAGTCAGCTCAACTGCTTCCTTTCATTTCTGCATTATTGCCAATTTCCTGCTGCACAGACTAAATTTATCACATCTTTAATTGTTTGATAATTCCTAGGACCAGCTTCGAGTCACCCTTCCCTCCTCTGGCCCTGTTCCCTACGTGCAGGCTCCATGCTCCCGTCTTCACCATGTGTTTTAGCTGCCTCCCAGCACTTATCTGCAAAGAAGATTCCAGCCTCAGAGCCAGCCTCAGCATCTCGCGGGTGCTTTTGGCCTCCTTTCTCTCATTTCAATTTGCCAGGCCCAGCCTAGCTCCGCATCCGTACCTTGGTCCATTGTCAATTCATTCTGGGAGTCCTTGCAGCGCGTGTGGCTCCAACCAGAGCCTTCCTCCTGCCAGCGAAAGGCAGAGTTGCCCTACAGATGTTTGCTCTGAGCTGTGCCCTTCTCATCCTGTGCGTGTCCCAAAGCAGAAGCACAGGCATGGGGGTAGGTCCATGGCACCAAGTATCTGCCTGAATTTGGGCTGTGAGGTGAGTAAGAGAGGGGAGGAAGGATGCTGTTGTGTTGGGACAGCCCAGTCCTTCCAGAAGAGTGGTCCAGCCTGTGCTATGGGGCTCACAACTGCTCTTGGATCAGGGTGCCGACACAGTGAGAAAGCTTTTCAGAGAATCATAGAATGGTTTGGGTTGAAGGGACCTTAAAGCTCATCCAGTTCCAACCCCCTGCCACAGGCAGGGACACCTTCCACTGGAGCAGCTTGCTGCAAGCCCCATCCAATTTTAGCTCCTTTCCGCTTCAGCTCTGAAGTCCTCGTGATTGCTCATTTCTGTGAGCTCCTCAGAAGTCCCTGATGACTCTTTTGGTACCTGCTGTCCTGCGCCGCTGAGCCAGCAGCATCCTGGCTGCTGGTTGCATCCTCAGTCTGGCCTGGCACAGAGAGCTGCAGACCGGCTGCTCGTGGTGGATTCTGCTCCAGCAATGATTTCCCTCCTGACTGTAGGCTGCCTCGCAAGCTTTCCTGGGAAGCTTCCAGTTCTTCTCCTAGATTCACTTTAGCTGGACTTGTAACGCCTCCAGTTATTGCTTTGGGTTTGTTTCATTTCTGCCAACCTTCTGGCCGCTGGCAATGTGTGTGACTGCATTCGGTTGCCTGCTCCCTCCCAGCACGGCTGAAGAGTGGATGTGCATGGGGTGCACGTGCAGGGGTGCATGGTCCTGAGCCATTCAGCCCTGAACCTCCTTCAGCCTCCTGGCACAGGACTGCATCCTGCCTCTAATGCCCCTAATGCAGGAGGGATGCTGGCAGCCCACCCCCAAGGCTGAGCTCCTCGGCTTTGCCAGTGGCCTGGCATGGAGCTTGTGTCTCCATGCCATGAAAAGAGGGCAGGGACAGTTTGAAGGCATCAGTGTGGAGAGGCTTTATAAGGGCAGAGTCTCACATAGACCCCATAGACCATCCAATACTGGAGTCCCCATTTCAGATGCTCCACTCCAAGCCTAATCACAGCTCAAAGGAACTGAGCAAACGTGCCAAGACTTTCTGCTGAGTAACATCCAAATGTCCAGCCATGTGCCCCACTGCTCAGCAGCTGCTGAGCATCACCTCCGTGCAGAACCACAGGAGCACTGCACCCTTGCAGGAAGGATCCTTGCACTGTACAATGTTTACCCATCTATTCGGGACCAGTTTACTGCTCTTGTTGCCTCAGGCTGCCTTTGATAAGTGAATTAGATGGGTCTCTGTGCTGTGCTCCGTTTACAACTCATCGTGTGAAACCCCCAAAGCCCAGCGGGAGGGAGCAGCCTGTCCTCAATGGAGGTCCTGCCCCAGCCCTTACATCTCCCTCAAAGCAGCCCAGGCCCCACAGCCCAGGAGGTGACAGCTCTCTTTTAAGGGTAATTTGAAGGCACAGAACTACCAGGGCGCTTCGTGCCTTGTATTGTTAGTGCTTGTCAAATATTTATGGAAAAACAATGTGGGGATAATTAATTCCACAGCGATGGCAAAGCCCGGCTGCGATTTATGTGATGGATACGATCGGAGCACGCAAAGAACTCTGCCAAGTCCAGGGAAGTGTATCATCAATAATAGATTTGTCAATAGATGAAAACATCATCAGATAAGCTAGCCTTGAGTGCCACCTGACCAGCACATCCCTGTAGTGAGCTACAGCCACTGCCGAAGAGATGTGCTCCAACCTGCTCCCATTGACACCTTGCTGGGTTGGAGTCTGGTAACCAGGACCCCCAGCATCACTCCCCACAGCTGGCCCCACAGGGGACAAAGGGTGGGACACAGAGGTAAAGGGCCCCCAGCGCTGGCCATGTGCCATCATTCCTCCCTTTGGAGTCCCGGCTGTCCCTGTGGGAGCCCCTGCTCTGGGATGCACGGCACAAAGGCGACCTTGAGCGCCGGGAGGTCAATGCCCTTTCCCTGAATATCTGCCCCTCCGCGCCGTGCCCGCGGGGCACCCCTGACCCGGGGCCGGCTCTGGGGCTGCGGGGGGCCGCGGGGGGCCGCGCACACTGAGCCCATTCATCCGCCAGAAAGGGGCCCTTGTTCCCTGCAGACGGGCTGCGGCGGCGCGGATCCACCCGGGGCAGCTCCAGCCCTGGGGCTTCGCAGCCGGGCTGGCTCCAGCGGGACTGGACCAGGCGCTGCGCAGGGTTTCCCATGTTCCCCACTGCTGGCAGCTGCAGGCAGGGTTCCGCAGCCAGTTCCGAGCAGGCGGTGCTGGGACACAGCGTCCCGTTCCCGTGCTCTGCGCAGGGACCAGACCCCGCTGCGGCTGTGCCCATTGAGCCCAGGCAGCCAGGGGACTGTCACCGTGCCCTGGTGTGTGCCACGCTGGGGACACACCGAGCAGCACCGAGCGGGCTGGCTCAGGTGGATGCTGAGGGGGCCCTCATGCAGTCATGGCCCCATCCTGCCCTGCAGCATCTCCACTCCTGCTCTGATAAATCCCAGCACCCCACTTGCAGCGTGTGGGGCTGGAGCTGGGGGTCTGGACCACCCTGGCAGGGGTGCCCTTGCTCCCTATGGGCACCAGGGCTCCCTATGGGCACCAGGGCTCCCCATGGGCATCAGGACTGTGCAACCGCTTGGGTCGCTGGCTCAGGCAGTTTCTCATTCCATCTGCTCTCCTGTCACATCCCCGTCTCCCTGATTATTTTAATGAGGATAATGATTCACACCTGGGCAATTCACACCCGCTAACAATAACAATTTTAATTAGTTTCCACTACAAATCTGAAACGGCGTCATTAACATTTAAAACGCTTGCGATTGGCAACTCCAGCGCAGGCAGGACCTGGGTGGGCTGGAAAGAGCTGGGGGGGGGCGGGCAAGGCTCAAGGGTGCAGGTGGGATGTGGAGCCCGCTAGTGGGGGGGTCCTGGGTACACACAGGGCACCAAGAGAAGGGGGCATGGCCTTACCCCACCTCCCCAAGGCTGTCTTGAACCCTGTGCTTCCCCAGCAAGCTTTGCTACAGACTTCCCACTGCCCCACAGCATCTGAAGACCATGAGCATTGGGGTCAAGCCCATCTCAGTCCTACACCCCACAATGTGCCTTACAGTAGACCCCTCAGGCAAACCCCTCCAGCCCCAGCACAGCTCTGCCCAAGCAGCCCTGCAAAGATGGGGAAGACTTTGCAGGGACCAGGTAAGGATAGAAGCGGGATCCTCTCTCACATAAGCTGTGAGACTGATTGGGGAAGAAGTGATGGTGTCCAGGGGGAAGATAAAGGGTCAGGTTTATGGGTGGGAAGAGACAGTGCCTGGAGCACAGAGTGGGGTTGAGAGGCTCTGGCTGCTGCAGGCTCTGTGAAGATCATCCATATAGGCATACATGAGCAATGCTCACCCAATGGTGCATCTCCTATCCCCAAGGGCACATGTCACCAGCCACAGTCAGCAGGATAAGGGGATGAGGGCTGTGGGCAGGCTCCTGCAGTGTCTGGAGGGTGAGCAGCAGAGGTCTGGTGCTCTGGAGGTGCAGGCAGCAGAGCAGGGTTAAATGCAGCTGCAGAAGAGCCCTGCTGCTATCACCCTGCACACACTGGGGCCACACAGCCCTCATCCTTTCATCTTCCTGCCAACCCTGATTCCTTTGCAGCCTGGCACAAGCTCACACAGCCCCGTGTTCCCATTGCTCCTGCCTCTGCCTGTGTCTGTCCCTTGCTGGCGGCATCTGTGGCCCCATTCTGAGCTTTACCCTTGCTTGGCTTGCTCAGGCATGTGCGGCAGGGGACCGCACTGTAAGAAGTTGCTCCAGGCACTACAGGCAACAAGGGGAAAAGATGATGCCACTGATGCTGTGGTCCAGCTGCTGCCTCTGGGATGGGGCTGCTTGTCCCCGTGGACCCTAGGCTCAGCTTTCCCTTGACGCCAGGTCTGCCTTTGCAAAGCAGAGCCCTCCTCAGGCTGCTCCTGCAGCTCCCTGTGCTGATGCTCACCTGTCTCTGGAGGAAGAAACACTTCCACAGTGCCCAGCTCAGGCAACTTGTCAGCGATCCCATCAATCATTCAGCCAGGCCTGGCCTCACGGGACGTGCTCAGCAGGAGGAGCTGGAATGATGCCGGGCAAGGCTGCTGAGTGGCACATGTGGGCCCGCGTGCGTGGCACCCGGTGGCAGGGCAGGAGGATGCTTGCCCAAAGGCAGCAGGAATGAGCAGCAGAGCTGAAGCTGCAGGCTCAGGCAACAGGCATGCAGCAGCCCCCCAAGGATGCTTCAGCAATGGGGGAGCTGGCAGGGCTTCTCCAGGCCAAGAAATGGGGTGCAGGAGCTTGCAGGGTGCTGGCAAGGGCTGTAGAGAGTGAAGGGTGCCCCACAGCCTGGCCTGGGACCTTGGGGCCAGACTGGGGTCAGGACTGGGGTCCTGATGCTGTTTGATGTTCTTGGAGCTATTTCTCTCCAGGCTTGTCCATCTCTTTGCATGCTGATGGAGGGAGCTGCCCTGCTGAGAGCTTCCCCTCAGCCTGGCAACCTGTTGTCACCAGGGCTGGAGCTGTTTCCCTTGTGCCCCCCCTACCAGCTGTGGTGCAGGGACACGAGGCCATGGAGCACATTGGGGTGCCTGTTGTCACAGCGGTGCAATGAGCAGCACCTGGGTGGGAAGGGGACAGGGGCTTTGTCCCCACAGCAGCACAAAGCCACCATCAACCAGGATAGCCCCTGCAGCACCTCCCAGCCCCTGTGCTCGTGGCGAAGGGCCAGTTGTGTCCAGCAGATCCCCCACCCCAGCTGGATCCCAACTCTCCCTCTTGGCATGGTAACACCCTGCCTGGCCTGTGCCCAGCGTGCAAAGGTCTCTGGCCCTGCGGCATGGACTGTGCACTTTCCCTGCATCTCTTGTAAATGGGAGGTGCTGGGCAGTGGCCAAGGCAGGCCTTGGGCAAGGAATAAGTGACAGGACAAGAAAAAACGGCCTCAAGCTGCACCAGGGCAGGTTTAGATGGAGCTGAGGAACAATTCCTTGCCTAGAGGGTGCCCAGGCATTGGAACAGGCTGCCCAGGGCAGGGCTGCAGGCACTGTCCCTGCAAGGGTTCACACACTGCGGAGAGGAGGCCTCAGTGCCATGGGTTAGTGGTGGCCTTGGCAGTGCTGGGGAACGGTTGGACCTGATGATCTTAAAGGTCTGTTCCAACCTGGTTAGTTCTGTGATTCTATGGTGAGTGCTGCTGTGGCCCTCATCCAGCATCCTTCTCCTGGGTAGAGATTCCCCTTTACTGCTTCCCTCCAGGATCCCATGCCCAGAAGCAGTCAAGACCAGCTCTTCTCAGGAATGGACATAGGCAGGGTGGGCATCTGTGCCCCTTGTCCCCAGAGACCCCTAGACTCAACACCCTGCAGGGACAGAGCATCCTGTCCTCAGCGGCCCACAGCAGAGAGGAAGACCATGGCAGAGATGGGATGATGGAGCTAACACACAGAGCTTTGAGCCAAGGCGGTAGCATCACTTCTGAGAGCCCTGAACCATCCCTGCAGCCAGGCCCTGGCCAAAGCTGGGTTCAACAGTTTCCTGAGGGGCTGGCAGGCAGAAAGCATCAGTGAAGGTTCCAGCCACATCCCTCCCCCAGCTCCACCGGCTGTTGTCTTAGTGTAAACAAGGTATTTAATATGCAGAAGCACTCATTAGCATCTCCTGGTTGCAGCGGCACTGTGTCTGCAGCTGGACTCACGGGACGTGTCACAGGAAATCTCTACACACAACTTTTAATTACAGACAAATGGGTGGACACGTTGTCACTGCCAGCTCCCCGTGCTTCCTGCCACTGCAGCTCTGCCTCACCTCCGCAGGAGCCTGGGGATGGGGCTGGAACTGCAGGGGGGTCCTGGGGCAGTGGGGACAATGGGGATGCTGGGGGTGGTGGGCAATGGGACTTCCCAGCAGCAGAGGTGCAGCCCTGCCTAGCTGCAGCATGGAGCCAGGTACAGGAGGAGCCCCATCCCCATTTTCAAGGCTGGGGTCTTGGCAGGGTGGGGACATGAGGTGACATGGATGGAGCCCTCCCCCCCTCTTCTTCCCCTGGAGCCTCCCAGCCCCTGCTTCGAGGTGTTCAAGCCTCCATGTCCTCTATAATTGCTTGCTGGAGCACAGCCATGGACCGCAGCCATCACTGACCCCCATTTGCTGCTCCTTAGGGCCCTGCAGCTCATGATGACAAGGAGACAAGGAAACATTCAGCCCTTTGCTGGGGTCAAACCAATGGATCCTGGAATGGTCCCTGTTCTTCCCAGTGTGCCAACAGAGCAGCAGCTGCGTGTGCTTGCAGGTCAGCGTGCAGACAGATGGCCGCTGCTCATCCATCTTTACCTGAAATCAGAGGTGTTGGCCCAAAGCAGGCACTCCAGATTCCCAGCGCAGGTGCATTTCCAGAGCCTGGAGCTGCCCATCTGCAGTGAGGTGAGCAGCCAGGTCCTGCAGAGAGGAGCTGGGGGAGAAAGGGTCTGGGTATGAAACCCACATCTTCGGAGGGAGCGGTGTGGAAGCAGGCACCAGCCCAAAGCTGACCCACAGCCTGCAGCCAGGTGTCAGTTGAGGGAGGGGACAGGGGACCAGCCATGTGGGGACCCCTCCTGCACATCCCAGCTTTGCTCTGGCACTGCTGGAGCCAGCACAGACCCCTCCTTCTCTGGTCCTGGTGTCAAGAGCATGACCAGGGCAGCACTTGCCCTGGGGCACAGGCAGATGTGTTGATCCCTCTTTCTATCACACAAGGAAACTTGTCTGAGCTGCAGGCCTGCCTTCTGATGCTGGGCTGGTTAGAAAGCAGCTATTGTCCTCCCGGGGCTGCTTTTGAGCTCTGGGCCATGGGCAGGATCTGGTTGCTCTGGAGCAGTGCTGTGTGAGGACCATCTTGTGCAGGTTTGCTTTTGCAAGTAGCTAAGGGAGGATGATTCCTCTCTTGCATTTCCCTTGGGGTCATGTGTATGCTCGAGGGGGGGGGTGCGTGTGTGCAGAGGGGCATGCAGGCACTTTGCACACAACTGTGGGTGGTTTGGAGGCTGCAGTGAGCTGCGCCAGGCACTTCCCTGCACTGGCTGCTGGGCAGCAGCAAGTTCTAATGCCTCTTCCTGCAAAGCTTTTATCAGAAGCTGTTTGTTGGCTGCCGGAGTTATCTACAGTTGCAACCAAGCCACGAGATGCCCCTCCTAAGGTGGGCATCAGGCAACAACCAGCAGCCTTCCAGGCTCATAGAATCATAGAATAGTTAGGGTTGGAAGGGACCTTAAGATCATCTAGTTTGAGCCCCCCTGCCAAAAGTTGAAAGGATGCTAAAGAGGATGATAAGGGTTTGGAGCACCTCCCATATGAAGAGAGCCTGAGAAAGCTGGGGCTATGCAGCCCACTAGGCTGTCCAAGGAAGCTGTGGCTGCCCCATCCCTGGCTGTGCTCAAGGCCAGTTTGGACACAGGGGCTTGGAGCAAGCTGCTCCAGTGGAAGGGGTCCCTGCCCGTGGCAGGGGTTGGAGCTGGATGAGCTTTGAGGTCCTTTCCAATACAAACCACTCTGTGATTTTATGCCCTGCTCACTCTGGCACCAGCCTTCCCATCCCAGGACTTCCTGACAGCTAATGCAGCCTGGGATGTGGGGTGCTGGGGTCCGTGCAGTGCTGCAGAGCCAGCTCATTCACATGTAGTCTGTGCATCTCCATGCTGCATGGAGCTGCGCTGTCCCATTTTCCCTTGGAGAGGCCAAGCAGGGCCGAGCATGCTGATGGCACCACTCTGTGCATCCTCCCCTGGGGCTGCCAAGCCAAGCACAGGCAGAGCCGCTCTGCAGCCCGGGAGTCATTGGAGGTGAGCAGAAAGCTGATGTGTGGACATGTCTCCGTCTCCTCCTGATGTAGCCTGGGTGCTTCCATTCCCTGTGCCCTTCCCTGACTGCAGAGTAAGCTGGGAGCCCCTGGAAACACCAAAGACCAGGATCCTGCCCATCCACCTGCTCCTTCCCCTGTGCAAGCTGCAGGCTGCTGTCCCTAACATCACCCTGGCCCTGCGGATCCTCACTCCTAGCCACATCCCAAAATCAGCTCCCTTAAAAATAGCTGTCTGAGAACCCCAGCCTGGCTTGGCACATGCACTGCCCGAGGCTGGGAATGAGCAGGAGGAGCTGGGATGCAGCTTGGCAAGAAGGAGCCTGGGAGCCCTCTTGGCTGCCCGGATGGGTGTGTGCACTCGACTGTGTAACTATGCACTTATATATAGCCTGGGATCACTGCATCAGGGCTTGGAGCTGCCAGTTCCTCCCCACAGTGCTGGCACTGCGGCCATGTAGCCACATCAGTGCCTGGTGATACTTCTCCCAAGGGAGCATGGTCCCCATCCCATGGGAAAGGCAGGAGGGATACAGCAAGGCCATGAATTAGGCAAGCAGGAGGTGGGATGTAGGGGCAGTGAGGTGGGTGTCTGGCTGAGGGTGAGGATGGCTGTGGCAGGGTGGGGAGGGGGCATGGCTGGATGAGGAGTATCCAAGCCAAGAAAAAGGGAAGTGGATGAGCAAAGCCAGGTGGGAAATGTCTGAGGGCGTTCATGGAGATGCTGCACTAGGAAATCCAGCTGGATTTACATCTGGAATGGGAAAATTGAGACAGAGGACTGGGAGGAGGGTCTCACCCAGGGTAGGGGGTGAGAAGAAGTGCTCTGTGGTGCTCTCCATGGCAACTGCCAGAGCTGGAAGAGGGAGGGCTGGGAGGAGGATTAAGGGATAGGGTTTGGCCATGCTGATCCTAAGCTCTTGCCTCAATGTCTGTGAAGCACAGTGAATGTCCCTGTGCATCTGTGTGCACAGCAGTCCAGAGGAGCATCCAGCTGCTGCTTGGCCACCTCCATCAGACCTGACAGCAGAGATAGGGATGGTTTGGGGAATAAAACACCCAGCACCTTCCAAAACCCAACAGCAGGACATCTGCAGCATCCTCTGACCAGTGTCCCAGGTTAGCGCCTGCCCTGATGGGGATAATCCCTCCCAGACACTGCTTGGGTCTCACTGCTGCAAGGAGAAAGCTCCTCAATGGGGAGGCATTTTTAGGCCAGTTTCTTGCAGGTTCCTGATGTTCACAGCCCTTCACAGACCCCTTGGGGCCAGCCCATCCCGCACGGATGCTGCATGCATCGAGAGGCCCATGGGCTNGTGTTCACAGCCCTTCAGCATGGGAAAACACAGACCCCTTGGGGCCAGCCCATCCCGCACGGATGCTGCATGCATCGAGAGGCCCATGGGCTCACGCATGGAAGTGGAGGTGTCCCAGCTCCACCAAGAGCCAGGCAAAACAGGTTTCCCATCACCCCACGTCACCGCCACCGGTGACCTGGATTCCTCCCTGAGACACGAGCCAGTGACCTCAGCAATAAACAAAGCAGTGGAATACAACCAGGGCAGGATAGATGCCTGGTTTATAGGCTTTTTAAAAGCTTTTGACTCACTCTGGCAGTCAGGACTAACCTTAAATTGCCGTGTGATGGAACTGGTGGAAAAACATTGAAGCCGTGCACCAATCCATCAAGCACAGGATAAAAATAAACAGTGTGGAAATGGGCCCTGGGGCTGGTGGGAGGAGCAGGAGCCTGGTGTTAATCTCTGCACCCAGGACAGCACCCTCCCTTCACCCTTAGTGCTGAGCATCCTCAGTCCCACTACACGCAGGAGGGGTCTGCCCTGTGCAGGATAGGGCCCAAGGGCTGGTATCTCTGGTATCTCTCCTCTATGAGGTTCTGGATGGATAAGTCCTTGGCTGGGATCCCACTGCTGTACCTGGGCCTCTGCATTGCCCCATGGGACTCCAAGTTGGCATAACAGCTTCCCTGGCAGCGTTTATAGAGGTAAATATCCTGCTCTGAGGAGTGAGGGGAGCCTGGCTCCCAGACAGAGCTCTGGAGCAGGCGCACATGCCAGCTGAACACAGCCTCTCCCAGGGCCGATGCAGCAGGGAGCATTCCTGAATGTCCACTCAGCATCTGGCAGGAGGGACAAGCACTGCAAAGCTGAGCTTTGTGTGCTCTGCATGTTGGAAAGCCAGAGAGAAACCCAACCCCATGAGCAAGCCTTACTGTGCATGGTGAGGGGACAGCACCAGCCACTCAGGTCAGGATGGGAGCATCATCCATCACTTACCATGGAGGTCCCACTGACCTGACAGCAGCATCCCTCCCAGGACAGACTGGAGCTGCAGCTTCAGGTCCCAAACCCTGTGTGCACCCTCAGACCTGCTCTGCCCCAGCACCCAGGGGTGACTTACCAGGAGCATCCACACAGACCTGCACCCAAGCAAGCATACCAAGGGCTGGGACATGCAGGAAGCTGAGTGTAGCAGTGGGTGATCACCTTCAGAGTGCCCATGGGTGCCAGTGCACCCATGGACCAGGGTGGATGTGCAGCTCTGGTACCAGGCAGCATGGTGGCTGGTGAGCCCATGTCACCCTGGGAACACAAAGCTGGGAGAGCCCATGTGACAGCCTGCTTTGCCTGCCTTTCAGTTGAGAGCATTTGCAGCATCAGATGTGCTGCTCCGATCTGGAAGGCTTTGAAGCGGCTTCTAATGCATTTCTAATTCCTGCTTATCGCTGGAGCCTGTCGGAGCTTGTCTCCCCAGCCCCTCTCAGTGCTCTGCTCTCAGCTCAGCTCCCTTACAGGAAGATTTCAGCTTTAGACCTGCAGGTTTTGCCTGGAAAATCTCCCTACAAGCACCTGCTCTGGCTTTCAGCATGGTGAGGGAAGCTCACACCACGTCATCTCCCTGCTTGTCCCTCTCCCACTCCTTGGATCCCTTGGCACTGGCTGTGATGAGGTCCTGACCTTTAAGCTGCAGATGCCCCATTGCACCCTCTCTGTCCACAGGTCAGGTCACTTTTAGAAGCTCAGGAGGAACGTATGGGATGAACTGTGCAAAGCCAAGTTCCTGAGAGACCTGTTTGGGGTGTCAGTGGAGAGGACAAGTGAAGTGGCACTCATGCTGGAGCACTGTCAGCCCCAGAGCCTTGGCTGTGGGGCAGGCAGCAGGGTCCCAGCTCTTTGCCCTTCCCTTTGAAGCCCTGGCAGCGCTGGAAGGGCAGTGGAAGGAGCAGGCTTAGCATCCCCGCACCAGCCACCTCTCTGGTGAGGTGCTGCTGCGCTCCTCATATCTCCTGTGATGGGGAAATGGCTCATTGTAAAGTGCTCTGAGGCTGCGGATGGGAAGTGCCCTCTGCACTGTGCTGAAAGCTGTTATTAGCGCTAATGGCTCTTTTGCTGGGGATATTCAAATGCAACCACTCCATTTTCATTGCAAATCTTCTCCCCCTCTCCTCCCTGCTCCCCCTCGAGGAAGACAAAGGCTCCTCACTGCAGAGTCCCAGCAGACCCACTGGCTCTGTGCTCCAGGGACCATCAGTGCTGGCAGGAGCCTCGATGTTTCCAAAGGAAAGGCCCAAAGAGCTGCAAAACCAGCACTGAGGAGGAAACAAAGCTCCCTTATGCAAGGAATACCAGGTAGAAAGCAGGGATGGGGAGAGCCCGCACAACACATCAAGGCCATGAGTACCGGCGGGCAGCAGGAGCTGGAAGAGGCGCAGCAGAGGTGCAGAGCATCTCCCATCTGCATAGCACCAACCGTGGTATTTGCGTTTCTGGGGTTCACGGCAAAGGAGAGTGATTTTTTTGTTCTTCCTTAGCAAGCACAGTTTATGTTCGTTGAAAATTGACTCAATAAATATTTCAGCCAGTATTTTATCTGCGTGCACGGGCTTCGGAGGCTATTAGGGGAAGAATTTTATACAAACAGGCACTGAATCACACTGGCCAGAGCACATTACGATCCAAGGCATGAGGACTGCTCCCTAGGGAAGCTGTGCTTGATGCTGCCCAGTTTGGATAAAGGCTTTTCCCCTGCAAGCTGGGATGGATCGGACCTGGGACTTGCATCTCTGAAATGGACACCACTCACTGGGGAGGATGCTGAGCTGGGGATTTGCAATATTGGGGTGCAAGACCTGATCTTGCCTGGATCTGGGAAAGCTCCTAGAACCATGGAATGGTTTGAGTTGAAGGGACCTTAAAGCTCATCCAGTTCCACCCCCCTGCCACAGGCAGGGACACCTTCCACTAGAGCAGGTTGCCCAAAACAGTAATATCACCAATGTCTCTGCAGGCTGCTTTGGGACCTCCTGCCAGGTGATGAGGAGACCTGGCTGCTGCTGTGGGGCAGAGGCACTGGGAGGAGCAGGACGCCCGGCTCTTTGGGTGCTCCCTGGTGCTGCAGAAATGAGCTGGGCAGCAGCAGAGGAGGGCACAAAGCCCAGGGTTTCATTTTCCTCCTGCCTGGTGGGGAGAGGGAGGCAGCTCCTGCCCGCAGAGCCCTCCCCATTGCCCGTGCACTGAGATGGCTCCATGGGCAGGGTGCCAGGCATGCATGGATTGGCCAGCTCGGGCTCTGCAGCTCCCAGCATCATTCACCCTGCACTGCTCTGAGCTGCCTCATCCCAGCAGGGAACACCCGGATAGACTGAGAAAGCAGGGACCTTGCTTTGGGCACCCTGACACCCCTGCTCACCCAGGCATCCTGTGCCCCATCCCTGCTGCCTCCCCATTGGTGCTGGTGCAGGCGTGCGTGCTGGAGCCCAGCAGACCTGGAAGTGCTCACAGGCAGCCAGATGAGTGGAAACCACTCCTCTCCATTTGGAAATTAAATGGGAGAGTTAAATATTGCTGAAGCCAATCGATGGGGTGGGCAGGAGCCCATTGTGGGCTTTGCCAAGAGCTGTCCAGCATGGGGTGGGAGAGGGCTCGGGTACCCGGCTGTCCCAGCAGCATCACCTCAGATGTCCCCAGCCCCATTCCCTCAGACGTCCCCAGCCCCATTCCTCTCAGCCAGTGCACCCACAGAGCTGCATGGGGACACCTCATCATCCCCAGCCCTCCCTCAACACCATAGCATCTTCAAGGGGACAGCCAAGGGTGTCTATGGGCTATCAGTGCCACTCACTGCATCCCTGCCCCACGTTGCAGATCGGTTACGGATCTGGGGGGCAGGGAGCCTTTAGCCAGGATTAGAGCAGTTTGCTCTGGGATTAGAGCACGGTTTAGCCATAACATGGTGCAGGAGCCCCACTCTGCTCTACTGAGCTATGGGGGATTAATGCTTTGTTTCAATGGATTAGGAAGATTAGGAGTGTTGTGGGGGGTGCTGCAGGATGCAGGGCACACAGTTTGCCACACAGCAAACAAGCACTGAGTCCAAAGGACTTGGTTCCTTAGATGGCTGGAAGGGCTCCAGGGATGCCCCAAACTCATGGTCCCATCTCTGAGGGCTGCTGGTCCCACTTGGGTCCATGCCCAGGGCACCAGGGCCATGCTCAGAGCTGCAGAAGACACATTCTGCCTAGATACAAATCCACCCTGCACTGCACCAACTGAGCCCCATGATGATCCCATCTTCCCCTTCCAACACAGCTCAGCTGCCTGTAATCCCATTCCTGCACAGCCGTGGGCCATGCAGCAGGAACAGAGCCCTCAGAGAGCAAGGATATGTGGAAAAACAACTTTATGAGCTGTTCCCAGGTCCATGCCTGGCAGAGACCTCTCATCCTTGATGCATTGGCAGGTGGCTTCTGGCCCCAGGACCCTCTGTGCCACCCCAGCACCACAGACCAGAGGAGCTGGGGTACATGCAGCCCTCCATGGTGAAGATGCTACAGTGGGCAGAGCTGGCACCAGCACCCCATGAGGATGCTGGGCACAGGAGGTGCTCTCTCTGCCTGCTTTCCCAGTGAGGTGAGGTGCCCCTGTGAGTCCATTGTTCCCCAAGGGACCCCAGCTCTCCATCTGAAACACCATTCTGCAGCCCAGCAGAGGGACATCAGTGGGGCTGGGAGCAGGACCAGGGGAACAGCTCTCCCTTGGTCTATCAGTGCAAAACCCTCTCTGGAATTGCAAGCTGGAAAAGCCAAGAAATGGCAGCTGGAGGCTTCAGCCCTGGGTTCCCGGCTGGGTACGATGCCCTGGGTGCAATGGGAGGCATCCCTTTGCTGTAGAAGCAGTGCCAGGGATGGTTTCTAGGCTCCCACATCTCAGCCCTCCTCCTCTGCCAGTGTATCTGCTTTCTGTCTATGCTGCAGCCCAAATCCCTGGATTGATCCAGCTACACAGGACTTGGCTCCATTCCTGGCAAAGCCCCATGGCTGAGGGCAGGAGAGAGGCTGCAGCCAGCAGTGGGGTGCAGGGGACCCCAACCTTGCCAGCAGCCAAGATCCTACAGTCACATCTGTCTTTCCCATCAGACACAAAGCTCTGCTCAGATCCCACCATCCTCTTGCTTCCCTGCCTTGCAAGGGGTCTGCTGGCCCACTGCCCATGCTGCTGAGGGGCTTGGGCCGGTTTAGCTGTGCAGAGGCAGTTAACGTCAGCATGCAATGACATGAAGAGAAGTGGCAAAGATGCTGGAAGTGAACACCTCTTAAGGCAGATGGTATCCCAGAGGTGGTGCTGGATGTGAGGATGAGCCCTTCCCCTGGCACAGGTTGTCAGAGGGAGGAGGATCTGCCTATGGGGAAGTCTGGCCATGCAGAGCCAGGGCTGACCTTGCCTGGTGCTGGTGATAGTGTGTGAAGCCACACGGGCAGCACAGCCCCAGCACACGTGTGCAATTCACATGTGCAGAAACATGACTGCACACACCAAGGGACAACACACACCAGCACACGCACTGGGATGCACACACATGCAATTGGAGTCTCCCGGCCACCAGCATTGTGCAGAGGGATAAATCCCACGCAGGGAAATCTCCTCCTTTGCAAAGGAAATGTGTAAATGCTGCTCTGGGCACGGCCACATTGGGACCCCAGGAGCAAATCCAGCAACCTGGGGTGTCAGGTCTCCCTGCCAAGGGCCAGCCCATTCCCAGCCACTTGGATGCTTCATGGAGCACAGCGTCGCTGTGACTCCCACTGCAGTGTTCACATGTATGAGGGTGCCATGGGAAGAGGCAGCTCCTCTGGCTCCATCCTCTTCTTCAGCCAACATGGGAGAAGCAGCAGCAAACCAGGCACCATGCTGTGGCAGGGAGCTCCATCAGGCCTTGTAGTGGAAACCTTCACCCAAAGGGATCTCCTCCTCTTGCCAACCTGCTGTGCCAAGGGGTTTCCCTGGACAAGGACTGGCCATGCCTGGAGAAAGGCCATTTGCAGCTCTGAGTCAGGCTGTGGAGGATGTGCAGAGGGCTGGGGTAAGCAGCCATGGTTTTCCTCCTTTCCCTTCCTCCCGCCTGTGAGGACAGCTTTATTTTAAATCCCTTTCCGCCCCCCCCCCCCCCCCCCCCCCCCCCCC
>NDXB01013762.1:152120-173297 GCA_002631895.1 Agapornis roseicollis
CCCCCCCCCCGCGCTCGCACTGTGCTGGAATAGTTTAATATTGAAGAGAGACAAATGAGTGACTCATGCACATATGCAGAGGATAAAAATACTCAGGCCCCATGCGTCCCACAGCCTGGGCCCGCGTGGTGTGGCCGTGCGGAGCGGGGTGATGCTGAAGGTGACACCTTCCCGTGAGCAGAGCTGGGGACCGGGTGCTGCGGTGACCTGGTGAGCACTCCTGATGCTGCCTTGGTGATGCTCAGGTAACGCTGCCCTCACTCCAGCTCTGATGGCTTGAATGAAGGGGAGAAAGAGCCATGTGCTTTGGGGACCTGACCAGGGCTTGTGTCCTCCATGAAGCAGAAGATAAGACATTGGCAATGATTGTAGATGCTGCTACTGTGTGAGCACCGAGCCGGGTCATAAAGCAAGTTGGGAGACCAGCAGCACACACAAACAGAGCTTAGTTGCAATGCTGCATCTAAAGGGTGGCCGCAGGGCAAAAATATTGTCCCTTCTGGCCTTTGGAGGGGTAATACAGCCCTTTTGGGCAATGTCAGCAAGGTACACCCAGCTTTCAATACCACCCTGCCTGCTTGAGCAAGGGTCAGAGCACAGCAGCTCGTGCTAACACTTGCTTCCTTATTCCCACGAATAGGAGGAAGGAGGTTTGAATGCAGAGTCTTAACTTTACATTTCTTACCCTTCATGGGACATTTCACAATGGTTTTGCATGCTGGATGTTGTCTGTTGAATGCTTCATGATGAAAGACCCCCATGTTGGTGAGTGCATGTGCTGCTGTGACACCCTGGGATCGTCCATGCCCATCCCTCCTGTTGCTCTGTCCCTGGCTGACAGGTATCCTGACCTTGCAGAGCCTGCTGCTAGGTTATGCCAGTGGCAGGTGTCACCCAAGTGTGCCTGGAGGCTGGTCCAGCCCTGCTGAGCACAGCACTGCCCAGGCAGTGGTACCCAGGAGAGCTTTGCCTGTGGGGTGGTTTGTGCAGGTCTGTGCGCTGGGGAATGGGCAGAGAAGCATCCCCAGGACCTGCACCATGACCTACAACCCCTTGATGGGCAGAGATCAGTGCTAGCTTGTAGAGGGCACATAAGGAATGGTGAAAACAAGAGGAAGATGGGTAAGAAGAAAGAAAACCCCTTGGCACAGCAGGTTGGCAAGAGGAAGAGATGCCCTTTTTGTTGAAGGTTTCCATGACAAAGCCTGATAGAGCTCCCTGCCACAGTGTGGCTGGTGGTGATCTGTTCTCCTCTTCATGCTGTGCCTCTCCCATGCTGGCTGAGGAAGAGGGTGCTGGGCAGAAGAGCTCCCACTGATGTCCCCATGGCACCCTCAGGTATACAGGTACTGCATTGGAAGTCACAGTGATGCTGTCTACATCCCAGGGTCCCTGCAGCATCTGATTCTCATTAGGGTCTGTGGTCCATAGCCTGGGAGGCTACAGAGAGAATGTGAGGATGTGGTATGAGCACCTCGTGGTGCCCATGCCCCATGCACTCAGCCAAGTGACCCACATACTGGGTGTTACTTGTCCAGCTGGTGATATTCCAAGCAGGGGGATGAACACCATCCATTTGCCCAGACAAGGGTTAGATGAGGAGCAGGCCACTCCTGGCTTGGCTGTGATCTCATCTCTTTTCAGACTCCTTAGGGTCCTGCCTCATTCCCTCCAATGCCTCTGAAGTGGAAGCTGCATCCCCAACCTGTAGGTATCCATCAAGGGGTTTTCTTGCAACCAGCTTTGAACATCAGCAGGCTCTGGTGGGTTTTGGTTCACCAGAAAGTCCCCAGGCAGGGGGAGATGGGAGACACAAGTGCTCAGGGCAGCATGACCACTGGTGATGCTCCCCACACTGAGGGATGCAGGACCACTGGTGATGCTCCCCACACTGAGGGATGCAGGACCACTGGTGATGCTCCCCACACTGAGGGATGCAGGACCACTGGTGATGCTTCCCACCAGCTACCCCACCACCATAGCTGCAGGTGGTGCGAGAAAACGTCCCCCCCCTGGCAAGCTCCAGAGATCACGTTTCTGGCATTTAGCTGGAAGCTGAAATGCAGGAGACGGGGCTCTGGCAGGGATCCCAGCACTCTCCGCTTTACTGGTAGCAGGGTACGAGCTGCCACGGTGTAGTGGGAGCCCAGCCAGGGGCTGAGGCTGGCGAGGAGGAAGGATGCATTTGCAGGGATGCAGCCCTGGGAGCGGGAGAGGGCAGAAAGCCAGAGTGGGAAAGCAAGGAAGGGTTCCAGGCAGGAAGGAGCCTGTGCGGAACTCAGGCGCGTTAGCAGATGCAAATTGCTCCAGCCCTGCTCACCCACTCTGCTTAGCTCTCCTGCATGGCTCTGTGCACATGCCTGCTCTCCCAAAGGCAAATGTGACAAAGCAGAGGCTGTTTGTCACCCTCTTGAAACCTGTGTGCAAGGAAGTGTGGGGAAGTGCTGCTGGGCTCACCTCCATCGCAGAGCAACCACTTCAAGAATGCCCTGTTTTGGCTACACCAGCTTTGTGTGTGGTGAGTGCCCAGCATTGGAGGGGTCCCTCCCCACTGCACAGCCCACAGGCAGGGGTGGCAAACTGGGCACCACTGGGGCAGCAGCGGGACAGCATCAGGCTCTTGGTTGTGTGCTCCCAGAGCATGTCAACCCACCTGTCTGGGGCTTGAAGAGGGAACTACCTTGAAGAACTGAGCCTGGTTGAAACACACGTATATGCATGGCAAAAGAAAGAGCCATTTTCACCTTGAATTACCTCTTGGGTCTGGTTCTGACCCCTCTGGCCCTGCCAGAAATGCTGGTCAGCACTGGGGCAAGGGATGTGGGACGGGATACCCTGACCTGGCATCAATGCCAATGCAGGCAGGACATGCACCAGGACACAGGGTCACCTCTCAGAGGTGTTTACACCAGACTGCAGCCAGCTGGAGCACTGAAGGGGCAGAGATTACCCCCCCATCTCCAGCTGCGTGGTCCAGCCACCCTGACTCACGACAACGCAGACATGAGTCAGTGCACGGTGACAAAACACTCCTTTTCTCTGTTTTCCTTTGCTGCATCTCTTCCTAGATGGAGAGCTTGCTGAGCTGTCTGCTCCACAGCCTGCCCTGAACAGTGCCAGCGTAAGGAGGGAGTGAGATGGGCATTCCCTGCAGCTTTGTCTCTAGGGCTCCAGTAGCAACACCCACTTCACTGCTCCCATTGCTTTCTTGCTCTTCAGGACACATTGATCTGGCTTTCCTGGGAATTGCAACCCAGCAGCCAGGGCCTGGCCAGTGCTCCAGCCTCAGGAATCCATGGTGTATCCAGGGCATTGCATCTCACCTCAATCACACAGCACCGCCTGTGCCATGCCTGGCTTACCAGAGGTTGTGGGACTGTGCATGCCCCTTGGCCAGGGCTGTGCTGCCAGGGCCCATGCACCTGCAAGCATCGACCTTGTGTTTCCCTGTGCTTGGCTACCCCCTGGCCAGGCTGGAGGGCTCATTGGCACGGAGCTGGGTGCCCCTTTGGGAAAGCCAAGAGCTAATGCTGCGAACATCGCATGCCACCTCCAGCAGGGACTAAGGCTCAGCATTTCTTAGCACAAGCATGAGCACTGGCAGCAGCAATCCCCTCCTCAGCTCAGAACCATGGCTCATCTTCTCCATGCTGGCAGGGATGCTAATGCTCACCTGCTAGGTCTCCTGCATATTTCTTCCCAAACCCCCAGTCTCAGCTTGGCAGGAACAGCCTGCACTGCTTGTTCCTAGTTATAACTCTCAGCTGGTTGTATTAAACAGGATGGCTGGATTGGCCTGTGCTGTTCTGAAGACCGCCATCTCTTCATCACTATTTACTGCTCTGCCAAGCTCATGTGTCAGCTGCAAATATTAGCAGCAAGATCTTGGATTTACAGCCAGCCTATGATGAAAATGTGGCACAGCAAAGAACAGCTCCTGTGCTGGTCTGCACATGCCTGGGGACCTACCAGTGTGAGCATCTTGGGGTGGATTCATGACTGGAGGGACCACCTCAGGCTGCTGGTGGTCCACCACGACCACCCTGCCTGGTCCAACGGGTGACCCCACTGCCTCTTCAGATCTACTGGGGGGCTGTAAATCACCACCTGGTACATGGAGGAGACCCAAGATGAGTTAGAAACATAGAATCCCAGCCTGGTTTGGGTTTGAAAGGATTTTAAAGCTCATCCAGTTCCAACCCCTGCCACACGCAGGGACCCGTTCCACTGGAGCAGCTTGCTCCAAACCCCTGTGTCCAACCTGGCCTTCAACGCTGTCAGGGATGGGGCAGCCACAGCTTCTCTGGGCACCCTGGGCCAGCGCCTCAGCACCCTCACNATTCCACTGGAGCAGCTTGCTCCAAACCCCTGTGTCCAACCTGGCCTTCAACGCTGCCAGGGATGGGGCAGCCACAGCTTCTCTGGGCACCCTGGGCCAGCGCCTCAGCACCCTCACAGGGAAGAGCTTCTGCCTAAGAGCTCAGCTCAGTCTCCCCTGTTCTGGCAGGTTCAAGCCATTCCCCTTGGCCTGTCCCTACATCCCTTGTCCAAAGCCCCTCTCCACGTTTCCTGCAGCCCCTTTAGGCACTGGAGCTGTTCTAAGGTCTCCCCTTCAGGAGCCTTCTCTTGTCCAGGCTGCCCCAGCCCAGCTCTCTCATCCTGGCTCCAGGGCAGAGCTGCTCCAGCCCTCGCAGCAGCTCCATGGCCTCCTCTGGGCTCTCTCCAACAGCTCCTGGTCCCTCTTGTGCTGCTGCCCCAGAGCTGGATCAGGGCTGCAGGGGGGGTCTCCCCAGAGCACAGCAGAGGGGTAGGATCCCCTCCCTCGACTGCTGCTCACGCTCTGGGGGTGCAGCCCAGCACACGGGGGGGTTCTGGGCTCAAGCGCACACTGGAGCTGGGTCATGGGGAGCTTCTTGTTGACCAGGACCCCCAAGTTCTTCTCCTCAGGGCTGCTCCAGGCAGACACACACAGTGTGCCCCAGTCTGTGTGTGTGCAATAGTTGTGTGTGTGATTGCAGTGATGCTATGTGTGTGATTGCAGTGACGCTATGTGTGTGATTGCAGTGACGCTATGTGTGTGATTGCAGTGACGCTATGTGTGTGATTGCAGTGATGCTGTGTGTGTGATAGCAGTGATGCTATGTGTGTGATGGCAGTGATGCTATGTGTGCGATTGCAGTGGCTGTCTCCTGCCATGAAGGTTCAGTGGCTGCTGTACCAGCAGCACAACCCTTGTGGCAGTGCAGGCAGAGGATGGAATGGGGAGAAGGGACAGGAAATGCTGCCGTCACATTAGCCCACCTGGTGTGTGTGTGTGTGAATCAGAGCTTGTTCCAACCCTTGATTGAATAAACATGCCATAATAACCGCTCATAACCTGTAATGTGGCACCCATTAAGTGCGGGTGCCCTGATTCCAGAGCAGATACTGGCAGAAAGCATCTTGCCTGCTCTGTACTTGGCAAGGGAACCTCGGGCAGGTGAGAAAACAAGGTGAGAGTCTTCCAGGCTCTGCAGAGTTGAGCCTTGTCCCAGAAGGAGTCAGGCCGGTCCCCACCGTGCCACAAGCACACCCTCCAGCACCAGCATCACTGGAAGGAAGGGAGGGAAAAACTGGTCCTTGCCTTTCTTGCCTTTTCTTTCTGTTTGGCATGAGACAGCATTAAAGACTATGACTCAGTTCTTTGCAATGCAGCTCCTCCATGGCTTCCTGTGTCTTGAGCACTACAACCCCCGACTGTCCCTGTGTCAGTTTTGCCTTTCTAGCTGAATTCCTCTTCCATGGGGAACACGGGCTCCTCCAGGCTTGCTTCCCCAGGGCAAACCGCCTGTGCTGCTGGAGCATGGGGGGAGCTTGCATGGGCCCCAGGTCTCGCACACACAGATAGCAGGACATGAAAGCCTGAATCCATGGAGGATGCATGGGGGAAGAGGGGTCACATTTGGGGAGTGTAATACAGCCCAAACAGAGCCATCCTGAGTAAGAGGGGCTCTGGGTCCTGCTGCTGGTGCTCTGGTGCTGCTGCAGGAACCCACGGATGCCTGGTGCTGATGGGACATGGGGGCTTGCTTGCATTTCCCCACAGTGGGCATTCAGAGCAGGTTTGCTCCCTGGGTCTGGTGCAAAGGACATTGTCATGCACTCATAAACTAACAATAGGGTGAGAGTCTCTCCTGCGTTGTTGTCAGGTTTCAGATCTCCCATGGGTTGGAGCAGAGACAAGGCTCTTCTGGTTTGCTCCTTTTCCATCTCTCATGACTAGGGCTGAGTGGGCAGATCTCTCCAGAGCAAGGCAGGCAGGGAGCTGCCAGCTGCTTTCTAGTTTCATGCTCTTTACTCTGTGATGTGTCCTCCAGGACCTCTTGTTTCCATTTTGTTGGATGAGAGGCAACGTGTGGTCCATTTCTCCCCTTCAGATCCATTCCCTGAGGTCTCAAGTAGTTACTTGAGCGAGGGGAGCTGAAGGGAGCAGCTCCAGCACACCCAGCTCTTGTGCTTCCCACAGCTCTTGAGGTGCTGCCTATCCAGAGATCAGAGGACTCAGCCTGTACCAGCCATCCCCGAGACCCCAGGAGCTTCCAAAGCAGGGAGCAAACCCTGCTCTTTATGGGCACTTTGATGAGTGCTGGTCAAGGAGGGATTGATTTTGCAGGGTCTTTCTGTAGCAGTGCTTGTGCCTCCTTGCTTCAGGGGTCTCTGCAGGTCACCGATGCCCTTCCTACAGATGCTGGTGGGAAGGTGACACCTCCACCATCTAGAACCAGGGTTACAGCGCCCAGGGTGTTGAAGGTTCAGGGGCATCTCCCCACCATCCTTGTCCTGTTATCCCTACACGTCCATCACTGCTGGTGCTGTATCATTCACCTCCAGTGCAATGTCATAGATCATAGAATCCCAGACTAGTTTGCATTGGGAAGGACCTTAAAGCTCATCCAGTTCCAACCCCTGCCACAGGCAGGACACCTTCCACGAGAGCAGCTTGCTCCAAGCCCCATAGAACCTGCTAGGGATGCTCCCTCACTACACCAGTGTCCCCCCATCCCCTCTGCCATCACCCCCTTGTCCTTGCTGATGCCTTTCCAACTGTCCCTGTGGTTCCGCAGCCACCCTGGGGAGGAAGCAGGGATAGATCCAGCCCCCCCCCCGGGTATTTTCCCAGCCTGTCTCCCCAGGAGCTGCACCTCCCACCATGTCTGCAGGCAGCGTGGGGAGCTGCCAGCGTGCCTGAGCTGCCTGGGCACCCATCTCCGCTGCGAGGGCTGTGCCACGGAGCCCACGCCGGCAGCACCGGGTCACGCTGTGGGAATCATTTATATCCCTCCTCACAGCGTGCGGTGGGTGCTTGTCTCTGCTCCGGGTGGCTCTGGCTCTCCACTAGCAGGTGGCCCACTGGGGTTTGCTGGCAGCAGGCAGGGGAGGGTATTTTTAGCTCCCCCCTCCCTCTTGCTGTGGGCGGTATGTGGCATTTTATTTGTTGTTAAAGTAGTTGTAATTAGGGTGGCAGGCTGCTTGCACAGCAGGAGCCATGGCACCCAGCTGAAACGTGATGGAGGTACCAGTGCTAACCCCCCAAGGCTCTGGGGCAGTGGTCCCGCAGGCTCCCCCTGCTTCCATCGCCCAAAGGTCCAGTTGACCCTCCCCATGTCAGAAGGAAGCTGGATTAGTAATGACAAAAGCACAAGTCCTGCGCTGTTAGGTATAAGCACAGCTGAACTTCCCAGGTCACCAATCCATCTGTGTTTACACAGGCACCACCGGCTCAGGCTCTGTGTGAAAGCATTTGGGTGTCCTGCCTCCCGGCATCCCTGGGAGATGCTGTCTCTAATGAGGAAAGCGCTGCCTCCTCTTTCCAGCCTCCGTGCCCAGGTTGGACACACTTTTCCTCATGCCAGCCCCTTGGCTCGGCTCCTGGTATTCCCATGCCTGCATCCAAGGCTCCTCTGTGCCTGCCTGTGCACCTCCCGCACACGTGCCTCTGGGGAGGAAACACCTTGTGCCAGTGAAATAGTGCCCTGCAGGAAAACACCACCCAACCTGCAAGGGAGCCCCAAGCCTCTCCTAAACCTCCGCAGGCTGCTGCAGCCTCCCTGGCAATCTCTGCATCCCCTGGCATGGAGCAGAGTCCTGCTGGAGGCAGCTCCGGGGCACGGGGCCAGCAGCAGCATCACGCTGGCTGGGAACCCAAGCAGGGCTCAGTGCATGCGGCTGCTGCATGGCCCGGCTGCGGGGCTGCAGCGCAGCAGAGAGGGTGAGCTCAGCCTCGGCTCCTCCACGCAGGGGTGTCACACACACCTCGGGCTCCATGGACAATGCTGCTCCCCCTCCACCCCTCTCCCCACACCAGACTGCAGGAGCTGAGGCTGGGAGCGTGCTGAGGTGTGTTTGTGTCAGGGCCAGACTTTCAGAGCCTGGCACCAGCCCAGGGCATTTGAAACCCAGACCAGAGGCAGGGGGAGCATCCACAGGCGTTCCCGGCTGCAGGAACTGCGTAGGAATGGAGTGCAGAGGGAACACAGAGGCCGGGGAAGCAGGTGCCAAAATCAACCTTGGAGACATCCCCCAGTGCTGGATGCTCTGCCCTGGACCCTCTGTCACCCCCACCATGGTAACGTATGTGCTTGCACATACTCTGTGTGCATGTGCACATGTGTGTCCATGTGTGCAAGCCCATGGGTGTCTCCCCTGCAGTGACACAGCTCTAGGGAGTGCCCAGGCATGGGCAAGCACCTTGGAAAGGACTTGTTGCTGGCAGCCTCTCCAGTGCCTGCATGGCAGGGAGCAGACAGGAGCTGGCTGACTCACTGCAGGTCCAGACACTGTGGGAGGGCTGGTTTCAGGTCCAGGCTCCAGGATGACCAGTGACAGGCCCCAGGTTGTGCCTATAGCACAAGCGGAGGCAGGAACCCAGGTTCAAAGGTGGTGTCTCATAGCAGCATCACTTCTGTGGCTCCACCTGAGAGCCTAGGAAGAAGTGAAGGCAGAATTCCAGCCAAACAGTAGTGCATTTGGCCTCTGCATGTCCAAATGATACCCTCCTATGGGTGGGAGCTCACACCTTGCCATGAATCCATGTGTGTGCTTCCTCAGTGGCTCAGCCAACGCTGATGCCTCAACACTGCCAGTGTGTGCATGCACAGAGTCATGGTCAGAGTGGGGGCCTGCATTTCCCCAGCAAGACAGGCTGCATCTCAGGGTGTCATCCTCAGCAACCAGGGAAGACCATCATTTTGAAGGACCCTCAAGCCTCCTGCCCTTGTTGCAGAACTGGGTCTGCAGCACTGGGTCTCCAGCAATACCTCATGGGTGCTGGAAGAGCAGGCAGCAAATCCTTCTGGATACAGGATGCTGCAGTAACCGTGGATACCAGCAAGTAATTGGTGAGAAAGGAAGAAACCTGCAAAAGGCACCTGCTGCTGAATTCAGCCATCCCGAAGCTCTTTGAGGTAGCGGCTGATTTACACATCAAAAGAGGGAGCGGAGAAAAGCCAGCTCAAAGGTTGCAGCTGAGCTGTGCTCAGGTCCTCGCCCACATGGGTACTGGCCTCTGCAGATGGGATAGGACGTGATCCTCCCAGCTCAAATGGCCTCCCTGTTGTTGTCCCTTTCCAGGCTGTGATGGAGACGGACACCTCTGGGAGACAACGTGTGACATTCTCAGGTATCTCCAGGACAGGGCTCTGGATGCCTCTGGAGCAGCCGTGGACCCTGGGCCTTGGCTATGAGAGGGAATGACCAGTGGGATGGAAGGCACCACTGCAGAGTTTCCATGGGCAGGGATCCCACATGTGTGGGGCTGGACAGCCACCGTGTCTGATGCCTTTGCTGCTGTGGTAAGGGTTGTTTTCCTGAGCCTTTTGTCTAGTGCTGTGCATTGTGGCCTTGTTCCAGACTTCTTGGAAGGATGGGCAGTGCAATGGGCATTTCCCACACAGGGATCATAGCTATAAAATCCCCTGGTTCCTCTCTTGCCCTCCCACCATCAAATGATTTCAACTCCATGTGCACACCCTGGCAGATCAGGATGGATGGGGTTGGTTTCAGAGCCATGAAGAGAAGCCTTCTGAAGGGTTGGCTGGAACCACCCAGAATTTGCTACCAGTTTTTCAGGCCAAAATATCATCATCATCCATTTCAGTTACAGCTCCTTCTGCTCATGGAGCTGGGCCTGAAGGAGAACAAGAACAGGCTCAGAAACTGTTTCACAAAGGACCTTTTCTTGGACCATCTTCATCCTGTCCATGGCTGAGCTGGTGCTTGGTGAGAGCTGAGGCTCAGCTGCAGGCTCAGTGGCTCTGGCTGCAGCACTTCAGGGTGACAAGAGCTATTTCCATGGTGCTTTCCAGCCTGTCAGTGGGTCAGGCTGGCTCCTGCGGTCCTGCTGAAGGGGACAAGCACCGTGTGGTCCCCGTCTACTAACACATTGTCCCTCCAGCTGCTCTCTCTGGTTTCCTGGCTGGGCTTCACAAAGTCAGTTTTGGACTTCTCTTGGCTGGGCTCTCAGGAGGCTGCTGAACAGCCAGCACTGTCCTAACCCAAATACCAGCTCCCAGGATAGCTGCGCTGTCACACTGGATGGATGGGGCCAGGGTGAAGTCCCCCTGAGGTCATGGTGCTCACAAGGGATGCACTTTTCCACGCTCACCCAGCAGCCCCCGGCCATGGCATTTTCCAAGCCTCATGAAAGCTGTTTGCCAAGTGCCACAAACCCACCGGCTTGTTCTCCTCCAGGGATATGGGATGAGGAACAAACACCCAATGCTCAGCCATGTCATGGAGCAGGGAAGAGAGGAGCATCCTGCATCACCCTGAGACCCAACGCAGCTGGGCAAAGCCAGGAGCCTGCTCAGGAACCAGGGCCAGGCTGGAGATCCGGCCTGCTCCAAGGGAGCAGGGGGACAAAGCAGTGGCCTGGCAAAGCCTGGCCTCGGATGCAGCCCACATCAGCAGCCTGCCTGGAGTCTGTGTATTAGCCGTGAATTAATGTCCTGCAGAGACTGGGAACTGGGATCATGGGGGGATTAAAGAGGCATTACCCCTTTGTTAAAGCTGATGTTTTTGGGATAATCTGGAAGCTTTAGCTAATACATTATTACAGAAACTCCTTCAATCACAGCGGCAGACAGTAAGCAGATTTGGATATTACTGCAGAACTGCGCAGGACTGATGCTGCTATTCGTCCCTGCCTGGGCAGCATCATGGCATAACCATGTGTGCTCCTGCCCTGGGAGCTGCAGACACCCTGCGTCTTGGAAGAGATCCCTGTCTGGAGATGCTACCTGCGCAGCAAAAGGAAGGCTGTGTCCTGGACAAGGTGCTCAGGGCTCTTCTGGGAGCAGCTTTGCAGCCACTCAAGAGGCTTTGTCCATGGAGGAGAGTACTGGGAGCACCCAGCTGTACCCCCAGACCAAGTGAATGAAGCAACTCTGGGGCAGGAGGAGGCTGTTGCTGTTGGCAGACATCTCCGCAGCTCATTGCTGACCTGGACTGTGCTGATGGGGTCAGGTCTTCATCAGCAGACACCATGGCAAGGCACTGATGGTCCTCAGTGTGCCTCTCCTCTGGCTGAGGATGGGTGACACCTTCTTCTCCTGTGCATCCCTGTGCACCCCCTGCCCAGCCTCACTTTGCCTCCTCAGCTGAAGGCACATCATTTATGCATCCTCAAAGCTCACACATGAGCCCAAGCCCCTTCTCTGAGCAGGGTGGAAAGCCTTTCCATCAATGTTCCCATTCAGGCTGTAAGACTGATACCAGCCAGAGTTGGGTTTAATCTCAGTCCCTGCTCATGACTTTGCCTCTGATCCTGCCCCTTGGTGATGTTGAGAGTCCCACAAAGCAATCCCAGGGACAGGGTGATTAAAGCTGCCAGGGCTGGGATCAAAAGAGGGGCGGTTCTCACTGTGACACATGTAGGAGTGGTGGATGGAGATGGAGGAAGCTCAAGCCTGGCCCTGCAGAGCTGTGGGAAAGGCAGAGACCCAAATGTGGCTGCATGCAATGTGATGGGACTCGGGCTCGAGCCTGCTTAGCAGTGCTTTGGGAACAACTGGGTAGAGAAACAAGGAAGGTTCATATTGCTCTTATGGCAGATGCATGAGATTGTTTGAGCCAAATGCTGTTGAGAAAATAGATATTAACCTCCAGAGAGCTAACAGAAAGAGAGAGAAAGCAGCGGGTAAAACGTGGGATGGAAATGGGGAGGCAGGGATGGCTGAGAGCACACACAACAACACAGGGCATGCGCGGGGGAGCCTGCTGGGGATGGGGGCATGGAGAGATGTTATGGAGCTGGGGGTCCACGTGGCCAAACAGGGAGGCATCCCGAAGGGAAATCCTCATGCAGGAGCCCTGTTCCCAAACTCATCCTCCTCAGGCGGGGAAGCAATAAGGCAGAGATGGAGGATTCAAAGCTGGAACACACAAAAGGTAGCAAATCCCCAAGCCCGGATGACACATCTGGAGTCCTCAAAGAGCTGGGAACGAAGTGCCAAAGCTCTCAGCAATAACACACCAATTCACATCCTCCAACTGTTGGACCGGGGGCAGTAAATGCTGGGCCTACATTTTAAAGAAGGCCCCGGGGTGTGCTAGGGATTACAAACCAATAAGCTTTGCTTCAGCGCAAGGAAAGGCTGGAAACAATTATGCAGGAATGTAATTAGAAATCTCATCGAGCTGGGGTTCCATATGCAGCCACTCCAAGCAAGTGCACGTCCCCCGAGCACCTCCTCCTTTCTAGGCCACGTTATTCGTAGGTCTGGTACCCCATGGACACACAAGTTGTGTCCATGCAACAGGAGGCACAGCTCAGAGCCAGGATGGAGCAGAGCTGCCTCCAGAGCTGGGAGCAGACCCCAAGGGCTCAGGGCCAGCAGGACCCTTATCAGAGGGTTTAGACTCTGCCACCCATGCCAACAGCAGCAAGGCAGACCCAGACCAGCCCAGGGCTTCCTTCTTTATTTCTCCAAGCTGCAGCACCCAGCATGGATGGCCTGAACAAACAAGGAGGAAGGAGCGCATTCAGGCACAGAAGGGAACCTGCTGCTTGCACACAGACAAGGAGGATGCTGTGGGAGCACTGAGCAGCTCCATCCTTGGTGTTTCTGCACATCAGGATCCAGCCCCTGGCTGAGAATTGGCTGCTGGCAACAGGACCATGGCTCAGGGGTACTGTAGGGAGGGAAGCAGCCATGCAGGAGGTTGCCACGTGCCCATGCTCCTCATTCAGGGTACCTTTTGCACATCCCCATATCCAGCTACTGATTGTGGGGACACCTCGAGGGAGGTAAATCCTGCAGAGCTCACTCCCATTGCTGAAATCAGCCAAGAGCTAAAATCACCTCATTTCCTTAGAAAATCCACCTGAAATATAAGGACCATAAAGCAAACACCACAATAACCAAGCAGCCATCAGTCTCCTGCAGCCAGGCAGGCTGTCCCCATGGGCTGCTGTCCCAGCAGGGGACTGGGCGTGCTGCCTTGCACTGATGCTGGTCTGGGTTATGTTTTCAATGCTAACAATAGGATTGCAAAACAAGAACGTATGATGGCATCTGTTGTATCACCTCCTCCCCTCCCACTTTCCTCAATAGGTGGAGGGGCACAGAAAGGTCCACAGGGTTTTAAATACCTGACTCTGAATAAAAAACACCCCCAAAACCAGCTGAGAAGGATGTTTCTATAACACCTTTTATGACAAAACCCCTGCAAGGAAGCTCAGCCCCATCAGCAGAGGGCCTGATGCTCAGAGGGTACCTCTTTGCCTGCTCCAGTCCTTTGGAGCTCACTGTGCCATCAAACCAGCCCCTCTGAGCC
Organism: Agapornis roseicollis; assembly: GCA_002631895.1. Lineage (NCBI taxonomy): Eukaryota > Metazoa > Chordata > Aves > Psittaciformes > Psittacidae > Agapornis > Agapornis roseicollis. Next base: position 165,936 of record NDXB01013762.1, read on the forward strand.
CCCGTCGCCACAGGATGGGGGTACAGGCAGGCAGCTGGCACAGATGAATGTTTCTGCCCCAGGCTTTCCTTGGCAGACACAAGAGCAAACACCTCCCTCAAGGGCCTCCCCTGCTGCCTTGTGCCCCGGGCGTTCGTGCACCTTCCTCTAGAGCATTAGCACAGGGCACTGCAGAGACTGCAGGATGCTCTGGGGGGATGCTGGCCTGGAATTCCCCACGGCAGCTTCCCATAGCATATGCCAGGGGCCTGAGGACATGAAATCAGGAGGGACCCCCGCCCTGGCTGTCAACTGTTGAGAAAGTAGGACAGGTCTCCCAGGCTCTCCTGTGCTCCTTCCGTCGCTCCCAGCAGCTCTCCAGTGCACTCCTGCCTAACCCTGCCCGCTCTTGCTCCACTAATGTGATGCTCGAGCACAGTAATGATCCCCTTTGAGCTGGGCCTGTCTGATGTCTCACAGGACACTAGAACTGCAGGCATGGAGTCACAAAGAGAAACAGAAGGGCAAGGAAGAAGAACACATTGCCCTGCCTGGGAACTGCCCCTTTGCCCTAGCTAAAAGGGACACTGTAGGCAGCTCTGTGAGATACTGGCATGCTCTGGCATCCCCAAGATGGACAAATAGGTGGTGAGCACCATGTACATCATTGGTGGACCTGGTGTCCCTGCAGGACTGATGTGGTAGAGCAGTGCTGTTATAATTGCCCTGTCCCCACCTCATTTCCTGTGCCACCCATCATCGGTCCCTCTTGTGCTTTCAAATCTAGACACACTCCGTCCATCTCCAAAACAAGCCCCTGGGCAGAGTCCAGAGCTGAGCACAGCTCCTGGGTACCACATTCATCCCTGCAAGAGGCCATGCCAGGCACGATTCTCACCAACCTCCTGACCCTATTGCAAGCCCTGTCTTGAGTGACTGGAGGTGGCCACCCCATTTCCCAGGCACTGAGCTTATCCCTGGGTCACCCCACACCACCACTGGCCCTGGCAAAGCTCCGGCTCCAGCAGTGCAGCTCCAGCTCCTGTTCTGTGCCAGGCCAGCAGTGACGCAAGTGGCCATGGACTTGTTTGCCTGCCTCTGTTCAGCCCCTCTCTTGCCAGGCTCACAGGCATGTGGGCTGCAGTGCCTCTTGGGGCCCTTGCATCGTGCCAAGGGAGCTTTTCTTGTCTTCACAGGGATGAAAACCTTCCTGAAATCAAAGTGCCTGGGTGGCTTTGAAGAGTTTCCTCTGGAGATGAAATAAGGCTGTTCACAGGCGTGAGCCATCGCTGCTGGAGCTGCAGCTCCTGGTGGGACAGTGACTGGTGAGCACTGGACTGGATCAGTGGTCCTGGGGCTACTTCAAGCTGGGCACTTTGGGGACCACAGCAGGCTTGAGGCCAAAGGAGCCATCCTCCAGGCTGACACTCCAGACAAAGCCCACCAACACGGGGCTTTTCTCCTTCACTTCCCACTGGCTGCACGCTGGCAATTGTGTGGCAGGAAAGGCAGACAACAAAGGAACGTGCCAGAGGATTATGTGGAGATGCTATAGATGTTCAAAGGGCACTCTGCTCCATTTGGTGCTGAGCAAATCCTTGAGTCCCCAGGACCCATCTGGAGGGAGACTATAAATGCAAGGGCCAGTGCAGAAAATGAGCCTGAAGAAAGCTGGAGGAAACCCCCCAGAATGGGTTGTTCTGCTCTGAGAGGCTGGATGAATCCAGATGTGGAGGGACTGGACACAACTTTGCTGTGGCCTTGGGGACTGGCAGACGTGCTTGTGTGATGCAGGACTCACCAGCATGCCCTGGGAGCAGAGAATGCCTGGGAAGGCAGCACACATGTAGATTATTTGTTGTTTGATGTTTTCCTTTAATGCTTTTGCCCTAAAATAAATACACAGAAGTTCAGAACCCTGCAAGTTGTGTCTGTTAGCAAGAGGAACGGAAGACTGGTTCAGTTATTGCTTTGGAGCAATCGATGCTCTCTGTTTATCAGGACGGGCAAAGTCTGGTCTCCCTGGACACATCTTGCTCCTCATGAGCCTGCTCTGAAGCTGTCTCACCACACAGACCTGCCACCCTTCCTCTGCCTCCCTGGCCTTGCTGCTTGTGGGGAGAGCACCAAGCTGACCCACTGCTGCATGGACCAGGGGACCTCCTATGCTCTGGGGACAGAAGGACTTTGTCAAGAGGCAGGAGGCCTGAAGAACCCCAGGGTGGTGGATCCCAGCCTGGGGCAATGATGGTCAGGCAAACAGGAGCTGCTGTGCGCTCTGTGTCACTGGTGTGCCCATCATCCTGGCTCCTGGGCACAAACAGGGAGTATACAGAGCACAGCGATGCTCACCACATGCATCCCATCCCCAGTATGGTACCCACTGCACCCCAGGTTCAGCTGATCCCCACACCAGCACAGGCACCCTGGCACATTCTCCAGCCCCACATGAAGATCCCTTTACAAGGATCCCACATTCCAGCCCTCCAGACCTCCTCGATCAGGCTCATTCTCTCTCTAGGAATACCCCATTTCTTCATGGTGCTGGATCAGGACCACCATGGCCAGCCCTGTTGCTCAGGGCTCCCACTGCTGGGACCTGGGTCCCTGGTGAGAGGGTCTCAGTTGGACTTTTCAGCAGAGCCCTGTTTGTTTGTCACTTGCTTCACACTGCAATCCGCTCCTCTGGATTTTGCCCTGGAACACTGTTGGCTTTAGGATATTGCAGAGCAAACAAAGAGCAGGCATAAAGGGACAGACAGTGCCATTCCCTCAGGGCAAACACAACTCTTCAACCACAGCCAAATGACTGCAAAGGCCACACAGGTCCACCATTGCTGTCACCTCCCATCCCAGCCCCTTGCTGGCTCCAAGCTTCTGCCTGTGCTGCTGCCTGACCTCCCACCAGGTACTACTGGTACAGCCTCAGTGCTTCTCCATTCCCAGCCTGTCCTGCCCTGGTCTTTCCCATCCCTGAGCTCCCAGGGTCAGGGCTGACTGTTCCTGCCATCCATGTCCACAGTGATCTTGTTTCTACCCTGCTGATGCTCATGGGATCCCTGTCCTCTACCTCCCTTCTCCTTTGCTGTCTCCATCCACCAACCTTTCTTAGGCTCTCACCCCTCATTCTGTCCCTGCCATCTCCTGCCATGTCCATGCTGACCCTGAGCTCTCCATCTCCTGCTGTCCATGCTCATGGTATCTCTGACCCCACCGTGGCCCATGCGCCATGGTCGGTACCCGGTACCCTTCCCTGCCGTGATGCCCAGCCCTGATGCAGCCCTGAGCCCTACAGGAGCATGGCTGACCAGGGCTCCCCGGGGTGTATGCCCTGCAAGGAGCAGCAGGAGGGGAGCCCAGCCTCTCCCTTCCTCCATGCACAGAGCAGCTCCTCTCCTGCCCAGCCCAGTCTCTGTGGGCAAGTCAGAGCGTGAGCCGAGCTCTGCTGCTGTGTGTCCTGTCCCTGTGGCAGTCATGCCGGGCAGGGCAGGTCTGAGCTGGTCTCCTCTCCCTGAGTTTCCTCCTGCTTCCCTTAGACTGCAGCTCAAAGGTAGGATGTTGTGGAGGGAGATCACAGTGGCCCCAACAGTCAACAGCTCCTGTTTGGAGGATGTGGAAACCTCCTTTCAACTGCTCACAGAGACTGTCTCCAGGGTTGCACATCTTCCAGCAGCAGCAGGGGCCTGGATGGAGGTAAGCTGACAGGCAGGAGACCATTGGGCCCTAACAAAAGCAGGAAATGGGGATAATTCTCTGGGAGGAGGTATGAATAGGAGGTCACCCAAAGGAGGTGAGGCCAGCTTAGAAAGCAGCAGCGATGGGGTAGATTCAGATGGCTCCTGTGCTTTCAGAGCGCTTCCCTCTTCCTGCTCCTCTCCAGCTTCTCCTCCCTTTATGCCAGCTCTGCTAGACCCTCAGCAGCTCCTGCACAAGCAGGACACAAACCCAACAGTGTTCTGCCCGGGGCATGGCTGAGGCTGCCTGCTCCTAGACCTGCCCTGGTCCAGGGGTGCAGGGGTGGGGAGGCAGCAAGGGGTGCCAAAGGACCCCCATACCTCATGCATAGCTCAGCTTGCAGCTTCCTACTCAGGAGCCCCTGTGCTAAGCCCTGTGAGCAAGAGTTTGAGGCTGTAGGGGAACAAACTGAGTGCCAGGGGCAGGGATGGGACAGAGGCCACCACGTCCCTGGCTTTATCATGATGCTGCCCCTTGGGCTGGCTTACTGCCTGGGGAAGCTGAGCATCCCCACAAGCTTAGGATAGTCTTTGAGAAGCTCTTCTTAAGTTTGAATCTCATGATCAGCATGGGCATTAAGCACCAAAGCTCCACTTGCCAGCAGGGTTTCATGTTGGGTGCTCTTGCTGTTTCTGTTTGAAGGAACCTCTGGTGCCGCAGAGGATGGGTGGAGATTGGAGGAACCTTCCCGATCCCTGCAGAAGTCCACCTGACCCCTGGAGCCAGAGGCTGATTAATCATTGCTTGAATAATTGCAGGGCACTGCAGACAGTCTGTTCCCAACGGCCTGGTAAGGGCAGGGAGAAGGTGGACAAGGGTCCCTGCAGGCCAGGGGGGGTCACTCACCCTGGCCCATTTGCACATCACCCTCAGAGCTGCTCCAGGAGCTGGATTAAATGGTTTCTTTCTTACAGAGTGATGTAACCTCTTTACTAACGCTGAGCCCATCATCTCCCTGGGAAAAGCTCTTCCAACCTTCACATGCTTTCACCTCTGGGACACTTGGCTTTCAACTCAAGGCTCAATCTGACCCTCTTCAGCTCCAGCCATGCACTTGTTACACCTTTCTGTGGGGTTTAATGGTTCCTCGCTATCTTCTCCACACAGGAGGACACAGGCCAGGTCCTAGATCACATAACAACGTATTTTTAACAAGCATCACATCATTAGGTCTGGCTTTCCAGTCTGTGGTCAGGTCTTTGCGTATGTCCCTGCATTTGTCTGAGTATGGGTGACAGATGCAGTGCTCTGACAGTGAACTTCCTTTTCAGACACCCTCAGCTGGGCCCACCAAGTTCATCTGGGGGGACCTAATTCCACTAATTCCTCTTTCTGGACAAAACTGCATCATTGGATGAGGCAAATACTCCTGCAAGAGCTTTCAATGAGCTCCCTCGGTTGCTGGTTGGAAGCCAGTGTTCATATCTCCATCCTGTATAAGCATGCCTAGAGTCATTGCTTTCCAAGAGCTAGCCTGGAGCCTCGACGTGCAAGCTTCATTTCCAGATATATTCCTGTGTTTATCTGTATTCAAATGCACCCTGACCATTTACCCAGGTGATTCAGCATGAAACCATTCCTCATTCCTTTCTATCTCATCACTCTCGGTGTCATTTCCGAGCTTTACCAGCAAAGATTTTATATCTTCAGCTACATCACTGATAAAAATGTTTAATAGCAGTGGACGAAGAACAGGTCCCCAGGGGGAGGTAGGTAGAAATAGTGCTACTTACTGATATCTACCCATTAGCAACTACTTCTGAGATCTGCCAGGGAAGCATTTTTAATCCATCTAATATGTGCCCTGTTAATTCCTTATAATGCAAGTTTTAATCAAAATGTCAGGTGGAAGTAAGTCAAATGCCTCGGAGAGATCTGAGTCTACTGTATCAACACAATTGCCTTTCTCATCCACACCGGGAATCCTGTCAGGAAGAAGACAATAGATCTGTGTGACAAGCCCCACCATCCATGCCACGCTGGCTGGGGCTCCCGATTCTGGGCACCTCACATCTCCATTTGTTCCTTGACCCAGGGATCCATGTGTGGATTGAAAACGCACCAGAGACCAGCAAACCCCTCTCTGAGCAGTGCCCTCACCCCCTTCTCCTGCCTTTTTACCCATGCTTCCCCCTCATTTGCACTGATATCCTGGGGACGGTGATCCCTGAGGAAGGCGATGAGCTTTTAGGGCTGGACGAGGAGGTCAGTGGTGCTCAGCCCCAAGGGTCCATCCCAGGAGGAGCTTCCAGCATGGCAATGGTGGAGCCCTGAGATGCGAGGTGGGTTGAGCACTGTGGGAGGACCAAGAGCTCAGGGGCTTCCCTGGCTTGCAGGATCTTTCATCCTCCGTCACCACCGAGCCGGGCCAGACCTGCATTAGCAGCAGCCCACAGAAGCTGCCTCTGTTGTCTTATTTTTGTTATTTTTGAGAGCATATTTTAGCGCTGAGCACATTCCCTCCTGTTGCCATGGCAGCCATGACAGGGGTTATATACCGTGAGAAAAATACCAAAATTAATGAGTGAGTGAAAGTGCAGCCAAGAGAAAAACAAGGTTAAAAAAAGAGTTAAAACAGTAATAAAAACAACCTCCCAAGAACTCGGCAGCAAGCACCTCCCAAAGCAAGACAGGCAGAGACCATCCGAGCCGTTCAGCCCCTCCATCCATCCATCCATCCATCCATCCATCCTGGAGTGGGGTTGGCCATTTGTATCCCATGTCCAGCGCATCTCCTGGCCATGCTCTCCAGCTGGTGTGATCCGAGGGATGTGCCTCTCCCGCTGCATCCCGCTTACGCTCCGGATCGGGCTGAAACCACCCATCCCCTTCCCCTGCAAACCTGCAGCCCTTCATTACACGGTAGGCATGCGGAGGAGAAGTTCTTTAATGTGCTCATTTCCTCGCATTTGGGGTTTGAGGATCTTTTTGTTTTTAATTGTAGAAACAAGTGAATTGTCAGAACATCTGTGTTATTAGCATTTGCTGCCCAAATCCGCGCTGCTGCTTCTCCTGTGGAGCCCAGAGCTGATGAGAGAGAACAGAAGAGCCTTTGAACTCCTTGCAGCAGACGGCAGCCAGGTTGCTGTGTGTGTGTGTTGGGGAGGGGGTATTTATTCTCTTGTAAGGTTCATTTGCTCTCCGTGTTTCCCTTTCTTCTCGCTTTCCCAGAGATTTAGCTGGATGCTCTTCCCTCACAGGCTTTGTTCTTCTGACAAGGCCCCACCGGCACCATGAAGCAGCTGTCTCTGTGTGATGCCAGAGCATCCCTGCACGGGGTACCGCTGCACAGGGCACCGCTGCACGGGGCAAGGCAGTGCCTCCAACAGCACTCCCAGGCTTGGTGGCACTGCCACCACCAGGGCAGGCCAGTGGGAAGGACCTGGAGGGTCTCATGGAAGAACTCTGCGGCCAAAGCTGCAGTTTGAGGGTTGCTCTTTGCTTAGACTGGCTCTGCTTCCTGGGAAATGGCAAAGAGATGTTAAGGGTTCATACTACAACACTCAAGCGAAGAGAGGACAGGGAATGACAATGCCATCATTAGGTTGTCTTTGCTGTCAGAGGGCAAGGAGTGCTCTGGGAGGAGCCTGCCTGCTTTCAAAGGCAGCGGGCAGAGGAGGAAGGTAGGACAGATAAATCACCCCTGGG
>NDXB01013763.1:0-19670 GCA_002631895.1 Agapornis roseicollis
ATCTCAACCTGTGGAAGTTGCATTCTTTTGATTCTCCCCCCATCCCTCTGGAAGCAGGGGAGGCAAGAAAGGGGGGGTTGAGTGAGTGAACGAGCAGCGTGGCTGGGTTTAAACCACGACAGTTGCTGTTCAAGGCAGCAGTGCAGTCTACACCAGTAACAGCAGGATTGTGGTAACCAACACATGTCTCCTGTATAAAATTCCTAGAAAACTGGGCAGTGACAGAACCCAAAAGAAAAACCCCATCAGGTGAAAAATATATTAAAAAAAAAAAAGCAAACCTCCCCGTTCAGCCCCTGCCCCCTCCTTAAAAATCCCACACAACTCAACAAGCAAAACCCCAACCAACCAACCACAGAAGTTAACAAATCAATGAGACTAAAACAAACGGTAAAGACCCCGCAGAACAGTGATCTTTGACTTCTGCGGGACTGGAAACCAGAAGAGTTTCTTATTGTTATTATTTTCCTGACAGACCAATATCAACCAATAGATATTGAAAACCTAATTTAAAAAAAAAAACAAACAACAAAACAAAACCAAACATCCACCCCACCCCACCCCCAAAAAACAAAAAAGAAAAAAAAACCACCAACACACAAGAGAAACAGCCAAATAAATCTGTCTTGGTTATCACTTTTGGGTCATTGAATGACCTGCAGGGTAACAGCTTTTTTCCTGCTATTTCTAAGTCGTCCAGATCAAGCTGGAGGGAAAAGGTTTGGGGTTTGTTTGGTTTGGTTTTAGACTATAGCTCAAGGAGAATTTATCCATTTATTTAGGAGATTTCCACTGCCCGACCTCCACCCTCCCCCCATACATGCATTTATATTTTATGTTTAATAGAAAATAACAGAAGAGTATATAAGTGATATGCCAACTGAGATATAATCCACCATCAGTGCTAGATTTTGGGGTCTAAAATTTCTTTAAAAACTAAAGTTTTTCTCCTTACTACATTTTACAGAAATTGCTTAGCTTTCCCTAATTACCACCTCTTATCTGTCTACAGGTAACTGGACAGCCTCTTCTTTTACAGCTATCAAAGCTGCTCTTTGGAAAAGAGAGGCATCAGCCATCTCCTCCAGGGTCCCTAGAGCATCTCCCCAAAACTAACTCTTCAGGCCACCCTGTCAGTGAAACACAGAGATCCAAAGCTCAATGCCAGCTGGAGGCTTTGGGCCCCCTTTGTTTTGGGCAGGTTTTAACTCACCTGCCTGGCAGCCAGCCCATGAAAACCCTGTAGAAGAGAACCAAGGAGTAGCTTTGCACCTCACCATTGAGAAGTAGCTAACAGCTTGCAAAGCAGCACACAGCAGTTTGCATCAGTACGCAAGATGAATACAAAACCATGAACCAAAACACAACTTGTTCTGCAGTTTATTAAAGGAAATGTTTTCATATAATTAATCATGGTCTGCGAGGCTGCTTTATCCAACGCCATTCCTCCCTACTCCCAGCCATCCCACATGAGGCCTTAGCTGGGCTAGAATTCTGCAAAGCCCTGCATTGTTCTCCCTAACACCAGATCAGTGAACACAAAAAAGCAACTGCCATCTCAAAAGCAATCCGGTGATAGAGCCTGGTGCTATCTAATCAAGGGCAAAAGGTCACTTCCGAACAACTGGGCAATAAAAGATTATTTCCAGCCGCAGAACAGAAAGGCCCAGTGGTGGATGCTTGAAAGGTGGGGGTGGAAGGAGAGCAAAAGGGCTCCCGTCTGTGGGAGGAAATGCATTGAATAAGGCCAGCAGACGGGAACCATCTGGCTTTGTGCGTGGTCTGTTCTTCAGAAGAGAGAGAAAGCCCCCTCAGCAGGGCCAGTGACTCTGTGCAATGACTCAAACTTTTATTTTCTGCAATTTAAAAGCATCTTTCGCAGGCACCAAGACATTGGAAAAGGGAAATTTCCCAACAGGCGGACGTGTCTTACCAAGTGCTAGCTGTAAGCCAGAGCCCATGTTTTAATTTGGTTGTGATAGATGGCTCTTATCAGGGAGCAAGGCCTGTGGATAAAGAAAAAACCCATCTGGTTGTTTGTTTTGTTTTCAAAAACGGTTTCAGAAGAAACCTCCCAGGGATCAAGCACACTGAGATTCCCAACCTTCCCAACACACTGAGTTTGGTAACATTTTGAAACAGCAAATAGCATTTTTCAGCAGCATCACCTTTATTATGTATACTTCATGCATTTTCCCCCCTTCCTCTCACTCTCCACTTGTTACATGGCCTAATTTGAATAAAAGTAAGAAAATAAAAGGGCCACATTACATTCAGTCCAGTTGCCATGGCCTGTGGGAGGGCAGAATTGCAAACACTTCAGTACAAATGGTACAACCCCTCCTCCCTCCCTTCACCCCTGCAGTTGTCCTACATGTCCTCACTTTCCCTCCCTACGTGGTTCACACCAGAGGCCCTTGGCACTCCTCCGCAAGAAGCAGAATCTATTCAAGCTCCCAGACACCTCCTCCGTTCACTAGTGAATTAACTTTGAGCATGCAAATCACACTAATCCAGAATTCACAGGAGAGGAAGTCAGGAGGGTTCCCAGTGCTCTGGGAAATATTTTTCCTTTCGGAAAGGGAAGGGGGGGTGGGTCACTGCACTCTTCTTTACAGCTCGCTGCAGGTCACTCTGGCTCATCTCAAAGAAAGCTTAGTTCAGAGGCTCAGCTTGATATTCATTGGTTTCTAAATCTGAGCCTCTTGAGCAATTGTCCCAGCAAGCCCAAGGACTGGGGCCTGAGCAAATAGCCATTGACTAATTCTGCTGTAGTAAGGGGGAAACGAAGCAGTTAAATGTCCAGTTTATCAACAGAAAACAACAACTGAGCCTTTGTCCTACCAGGGTGCATTAGGAAACCGTTTGGCACAGCTCATCTGCATGAGAAACCAAGGCAGCTGGGAAAAACTGACATATGTTTTAGAGGGATCCACCAAGACATCAGATGAGAAAATTATTGATTTTCCTTTTGAAGGTCACATTCAAAAAAGAAAGAAAAACTCCAGCATTCTGCATAGGTCTGACACAGCTTTGCACTGGGAGCATTTTGGTTTTTCTCTTAAAAACCCCACATCACACTACTAAAAAGCCCACAAAGCAAGAGTTAAAACTGAGAAACATGACACAGCAAGTCCTCTGCTGTAGGGTGCTTGCTACAGGACAGAAAAAAACCATTACCAACAGCAACTTGACCAAATGGTCAAACCGAGCACTGCAACAGCTGCACTATTTATTCTTCACAGCTCTGCAAAGCTAGGGCACAATGCAAAGATATCAGTGTTTCTGCTATAGTTTTAACAAAAGATTGGATGGATATGGGTATGTGGAATATATTTTGGAGACACAAAGCCAACAACAGGAAACCACGTAGCTGAAATGGAATACTATAAAGTGTGGAGGAAAAGTCATTCCCCTTGCCCCTCAGTACAGATCTAGTCTCAGTTTTTACCCAATTAAGGGTTTCTAATCAGTCATAGCCATTTTTCTCTAAAGATTTTTAGATACCCAGAAGGTGTTAGAAAAGCACAGGAAAGGACTTTTCCACCATGTTCCCCATTTCCTCAAGCACTGAGCAAAAAGCCCTTTCCTGTTTCTCAGAGCAAGGTATATATAACCCATATAACATACATGGAAAATGCCCTCCACTCACTCTGCAAACCTAGTAGGAAAACAACCTGAAGGTGGAGAAAAGCACCCCAAATTTAAAGCAGGTTTGCCTGAGGTTAAGACTGCTGCTACTTTAACAGCCACTTTCAACACCTGAGAAAGTGAAACCACTTATTAGAACAACAAAGTTCTGTACAAGGAGAAGATATCTTAGAAAACATGTCCCCAGAGCCGTCCATTTACAGACAAGTCAAGGCTAGATGAAGAGGTTATCATCAGGAAGATCACAGCCCCAAACTCCTAGGTCATAACCTCCAACAGGAACTTACACAGAGCTCTTAAAGAGACACAAATTTAGCCTTTCCTGTAATGCCCAAAAATGAAAGTCCACCCAAAGGGATGCTTCCACATCCAGCAATACAAGATTCATGTTCCAGTCACAACAGAGACAAACATCTTCACTACGGAGGGGGGGGGGGGGGGTTCTGCTCCCACACACCATAACTAAAAGCCAAGAGACCACAGTTAGTTCAGAGCTATGCCAGCATTCTTTGAGCATACCCCACTAGCCCTACACTAAGCAGCTACCCTGGTTTCCACTTCACTTAGCATTAGTTAACAAACCTCTTTCTTGGATAACTTGGCAGCTTTGTGGTTCAAGGGGGAAAGAAAAAGAAGAAAAATCTCATCCTATTAAGTGTAGCCCAGGGACCAAAAGACTCTGAAAGATAGGAAACCCTTCCCAGCATGAATAAACAACAGAGTTGCACTTGAAAATACAGGTTTTAATTGCAAGTGGCATTTCCAAGCTACCCTGCTCCTGGGGCCACTTCCATGCAGGCAAGGCATACTATCAGACAGTTAATACCCTCAAACAAATGCTTCCCATTCCCAGCCCCACAGAGAGATTGCAAGCTTTTAAACATGCACCATTTGTATCACAAAAGCTACTCAAAGCTGCCGTCCTGGACAAGGCTCATCTCTAGTTAGGCACCCGACAAAGTGGACCTTCTTCTGGTAAGCACCTTGAGTTGGGATCTCTGTCAGGATCAAAACAAGCATTTTGCAGACAGCAGAAGCTGTAAATCACCTACCAAAACCCTGTAGCTCAACCACAGATCACAGGCCAGTTTTATCACCCCACACACTTTCCAAAGCACACTTTACAGCATCTACTGCCCTAGCAGAGACTAACCAAATACATGCCACATACTCCAGTATAGCTCCAGCAAAAAGGAAAAAGGCAGTGGGACTCCAGAAAGCACATAGGAATACAGCATACCTCTCCTGTCATAATGCCCAGGTTCAAGGATGCACATCTTGTGGCAAGCCTGAAGAAGACCAACACCAAATCTGAGCTACAATAAGAACACCACTGCGTAGTACCCCCATGTTAAGGCTCTTGCTCTGGGCGACACCTCAGCCGTGGTAAAGGTGCTAATTGGGTGGAGCAACACAGGTACTCTGGAGGGGCAGAAACTGGTCTGCCCCAATGGTCATTGGCTGCTCACAGCCTTCGGGACAGATTCGGTTTTCACATTTTACCCTGATTTTGCAGATTCTGAAGCAGTAGTTTACCATGATCTCAGTATCCTAACTTGCTTATCCAGCAAGCCACACACACACTGCTCTGTCTTGCTGATTTGGGATCCTCCAGGTTTGTACCCTGAAGGAAATAATTCCAGTAATCTGCTGTGCAGATTAGGCATGCAATCACTATTCCTTCCATTCAGCTGTAAATCATAAGGTTTCCTGCCTAGGTCTAGATAAGAATATAACCCCCAGGCTATGCACCAGCTGACAGTATCAAGTCCTTTTGTTAAGGAAATGCCTGCAGATGACTAAGTGCTTTCACCTGTTTCCCTTTGCCAGGTAGCATCTCCTCTGTATGCCTGGACTGAACTGAAACTACTGGAGACAAGCAGCAGAAGCCATTTCTCCCCTAGAAACTAGAAGTTGAGCCTCTTTAGATTAGAAATGACATCAGGAGTCTGGTTAACAGCTGTCCATTACCAAGGGGTACCAGAGCAGGCACTCAGGAAGGGTGAGGGAGCCTAAATACCTCTACCAAAAGGGATGGGATGAGGATACAGGACTAGAACCACATCCATCCAGCTGGGAAAGAGTTGGAACCAGGGGCATAGACAATGCCACAGGGGCATCAAGGAAAGACCAAGGCAGTATTAGTGGATTAGCAGAGCAGCGCCACAGGGCAGCGTTGGGACCAGCTGCCATGAGAAGGAAAACCATGTAGCTACCCCAAAGACAGCAAACACTCCCAAGGCAGTGGCTCAACAAGGTATTGCCAAAACTGGAGCCAGTCCTGCCTGATAGTCCTTCCAAGAAGATCATAGACGTGGGGACCTGGACTCTGACAGAAAATGAATCGTAAGACTGTTTATCCTAGAGGAAGAGCTGCTGTCATCATGCCCAAGGACAGGACAAAGAGCAATCAGAGGTCTCTCCACTGGTGTGGGACAATTGCCACAGTCCCATAGCTCAAGCAGTGCCACCCTGGCCTGATTATAATTGACAGTAAGCCCTGGTTGTCTTAACCTGCCCTATAGAGGTCAGCTGCAAAAATGCCCAGTACCTTCTCTCCAGCTTTTGTAGCCAAGGCTGAAGTGCTCTGTTAGTGGCCCTCCCCTGCCTCTGTATAGTACCAACACATAGCAGAAACATCTCATAAATTACCCATTATGATCAGAATTACCTGTACTGTGTGAAACAGAGGCAGAAAGATAGGATGTTTTGCTTGTTGTCCCTGCACAAAGTTGAGATTTGAAGGCTTAGTCCCTTCGTTCACACTGCTTCCTACATACATGAAGTGTAAGATCACAGTTTATCAGGATAGCAGAGAATTTTCCATGAACATAAGACTACGAAACAGGTTACACCACTGCTTATTATCAGACTGAGGAATGAGAGTTGTCTCTACTGAAGGAAGACCTGGGGTCCGAGGGTTTGCTCTCCTCCATTTATACCTCAGCCAAGGCTCAAGCCAGCGAGGGGAAATTAAAACAATCTCTTGCCCTTCCAGCTCTGGTGCACGACTTTGACCAACTCGTCCATTGTTTTGTTGGTGACGTTGCTCACATTTCCTCTTTTGCCTTTACTATGCAGTGACCACGCTGGCCTCTGTGGGATGCTCACCACTGTAGCTGCAGGCTCCCTTCAGTGTGCTGTGGGCATGAAAATGAAAACTCTGATGTCATGTCTTGTAACCCATCAAAAAACGCCTTGTTTGAAACAGAGAGATCAGGTGAGATCATCAGAAGTTTTAACTATTCTCTTGTCTTGGCATACCACCTACTTATCTGGGAGGATATTGTAAAGGTTAAGTAAAATCAAAACAAAGTTGTCAGGCTTTCCTCTGCCTATCATCTGTTTTGGCAAATTTACATCCTCTGACAAATATAATGGAAGGCTGACAAATACAACTGTCTGCCCAAATGAACTGGGGAGATTTTTTTAGAGGTAAGAGAGGAAAAAACCCCTTGATTTACACTGAGTGCACATGCAAATATGCCCGCATACCATCTCCGTGCCCACAGAATGCAAAAGACAGAGGAGGAAAAGGCTACATATCATACAGCTTGATGTCACAGGAGGTGTTTTTATCATTGATTTTATTGTACACAAACACTCTTGTTTTTTCCAAGTCTTGCAGATGGTGAGAACAAAAAGCAAAAGCCATGTTCACAGTTAGAGCTAATGAAATTCTACAAGCCGCTTGGGAAATTCAGAAACACACACATAAAGTGCAGAACTGCCTCTTGTTTTCATTTGTTTTTAATACTTTGCTTACTTGTTCAAATGCATGTGGGCTGAGCACACAGACAGAATTTCCTCAGGTGCTGCTAGACACGTCCCTTTTCTGGCTCTTAGCCCTACATCCAAGTCTGCAGTCTCATAACCACCTACGAAGCTGTGGCTTCAGGCAGGGAACTAAGGAATGAAATAAGTAGATGACTGCCTCAGAGCCTGAAAGCACGTTTAAGGCAGAGAGGCAGCCCTAAGGAGCATGTGTTGCCTCCAGGTATGGCACTGTTTGACACTGCCCCCGCCACCAGTGTCAAGCACTAGAAGACCCTTCTCCTTTCACCCCATAACCTGTGTTTTGTCTACAGTTGCATCAGCATTACCCAGGGAGGCAGCAGTTTCTCAGGGCAGCAAAACCTCCACCAAATTGGGCCCTTGAGAGACAAACAAAACCAGAAGCTGCCTTCAGAGGGCAAATGTGGGAGATATGCCAAGCACAAGTACGGGTTGCTAACAGTTTCACCCAGAGCAAAAACCTGAGTAGTACTACTTGTATTAGCTAGGATATACTGTAGCAGGTTTTACCAGGGTGAGCTTTTCCATCTCTTCTCCAGTTTTTGCTTGCATAATGTTGATGGATACAGAATGCAAGTAGCCATTTACATGCCGAGCAACTACATTATGTGTGCGCTCAAATCTCCTGCGTCCTCAGGAAGTTTCCACACATACAGCAAGGCCAAATAGTTAGCCCTACATGCCTGAAAAGTTTCTGCAACCAGAATATCTAAAGTTCCATTTTCATTTTCCATTCCTTTTCCAAAACTGCCTCACAGCCTACAATGTACAGACACGATATTCACTTCTTACATTTATCTCTTCCCTGCTACCTGCAAGGAGCCCAAGCATCCCAATTTTGACATTTTTCATCTGCTCCAATTCATTTTTAGATAAATACTAATAACTATGCATGGGTACTTTTTTTCCCCCATCTTCTTCCTCGTGTGCACAGCCCTCCAACTAACAAGTAAAGGTTAAATAACAGACACTTGTATCTTTATGTGGTAAAACAAGCTTCTGTATTTAAGATAAACTTTACAAGACAGGTGGTTTCCTAGAATTGAATACACACAAGAAAACATTTAACTATCCTACATAAACGTCAATAAGGTAGGAGAAGTGAGCACCTAATAAAGCAGATGTAGGATACAATAAAAAGGGGCCCTAAAACAAAGAGCAGGTTTGCAGCAGTAAACACATTCTGGGCTGATAGAAACAGGGAGCTTGTCCAGCCTTTGCTGCCTGGCCTTCAGCACTGCTAGCAACCCCACAGCTCTTCTGGGCTGCTATTTCATTTATTCACTTGGGGGTAGGTTTGACCCAGTACCATCATCCTGCTAGGGTTATGTCTGGGACTGCATCCACAGGAGCATTTGTACAGTATCTGCATTAGGAGCTCGGTGTGCATTTCTACCTTTATCAGCATTATAAAAAAAGAAAAAGGGAAAAATGCAGAGCAAACATTATCTATTGTTAATTACCTGTAAAGTAGGGCTTTTGCCACTTCCCCAGTTTCTAAGAGCTCTGAAGTGAAACCTGAAAGAAGCCACCCATTGTTTTCAATTGTGCAAGAGCCAGGAGCAAATAGGGCTCAAATTGCAGCTCTGAAAGGCAACAGGAAATTGGCAGCCCGGTAATCTGCTCCCAACTATTCAGTAACAAAGGCTACATTCCTCCTCAAGTAGTCACCATTAGAAACCCAAGGCTGATCTATTTAGTAAGGCCCACAGAATAAATCTGTGGAAATAAAGAGTTTTAATTAGAAGGCCATAGGATGTGGCTCCAGTTTTGAGCCCCACAAGTAACATGTATTATTGAGGCTCCTACCTAGTTTCCCACATACCCAGGAGCTGACACCCGGAGCTCAGGATCACCGCCATCTGCAAATATGATTAAAAAAGAAACCCCCAAACCAATTAATGTGTTCATTACAGCCGGCTCATGCTGTACAGTGCACTTTGAAACTGGTCCCAGCCCCAGTTCTCCCAGAAGCAAAAGGGAAATATTTTCCTCAGAGCTGTTTTATCAGGCATAGATGATTTAAAAGAATTGAAGTCCAAGTGCAAAATGCTTTGAGGTAGCTCTTAAGGAGAGACTGCAGTTTTTGCCACCTGAACAGATAAAGTCATCCCAAACCCAGTGGATTAGAAGGAATGGGAAATCAGAGGAACGTTTACAAGGCATGTTATCTACACCTGGCAGCAGTGAGGGATGACTCTGGAACTACCAGAGCAAGTGCTTCTGCTCCAGTACAGGGCAAGAGACAGAAAGGGGAGGAACAAGCACACAGGCTTTAAAGCTCAAGTTTCGAAAGCCCATACAAAAATCTCTATGGAAGCTCCAGAAGGGCTTCTTATATATCTACCAACTCTCCCAGAGAGAGAGAGACCCTTTGACTATGTAATGCAGCAGAATAGCTGCATTTTCAACTGTAACAGTATTTCCTCACATACTCTTTCAGATCAGTAAACTTGAGACCAGACATCAGGTACTGCCACTTTGACAGAGTTCATACATAGATTTAAACTTCAGACCAAAACAAAAATGAGATCCAAATATACTGTTTCCCACCCTAACCAGGCTGATCCTCACCATGATTCAGAAGAGATGCAGAACACGTAGAAATGCATTAAATCAGCAAGTTATATTTCATCAGGCAGAACTTTGCATGCTATGTAGAAAAATGAACAAGTGTACAATTATTCTCTAAAAGAAAGGGTTGGTTAAATTGAAACTTGATTTTGGTAAAGATACAAATGGTGCCAAAACCAGATTTTCAGCAGGGGCAGCTAGGAGACCTTGGTATTAAAAAGAAGGTACCATGCAATTTCCCAATATCCAGAAATAGAGAAAAACCCCAGCACTTCCCTCTTCCTTCCAGGCAACTAGTTTATACATTGTCATTTTGAAGTGCTCTACTCGTGAAGCACTCAGATCCCAAAGTATTGAACTGAACACCACACAAGAAATGATGCTTTGGAGAGGACCTTTGCCAAGCAACTTCAGCTTTTCCTCCTCCTTGAAGCATGGAAGAAGAATCCCGATGGCACTGGGAGAACCATCACATGGTTTGGAAGTTGAAGCATGCCCCAGAAGACAAGTGATTTCCTTTAAAATATCCATTAAGTAGTTGATCAGTTATGTAATTTCAGTGTATGTTTAGGGTATTCCAGCTAATTCTCACAGTTACTTTGTCATATAAGCTGAGAACATCCCAACACTTAGGAATGGTAGACCTTCATAAGACAGTGTGCTGCTTTACCAACTCAATAAAAACCAAACCACCAAAGAAAAACCCCTACCACAGGTATTGAGCCCATTCAGACCAGCTTGCACTAGCACTAGGCCCCAGTGTAAGCACACTGTGGCCTGGCCAACTTCATCCCTGGTATAAATCCATCAACCTCATTCAGAAGAATCATTCTGTGATATAACCCCAGTCATACCACAATAGTGACCCTGCAGGGTCAGGCAGGATGCAAGTCCCATTGTGCTCTTTACTGCACAAACACAATGAGTTTCAGCCTTTTAGAGTACTGCCTCTGTCAGACATTTGTGCCTGTTGACAATGTGTTCTGTAGGATATTTGTTTTCAAATTCATAGCACTGTACCAAACAGGGCACACTTACAATGCAAGATAAGCATGGCATCAGGCACACCCTTCTTTAAGGATGAAAACAAACGTACATTTCTTTTTCCTCAAAGAAAAGAGCAATTCACAACAATGACATTTTCAAGCTGAAGAGAGCTAATTTTGTACTATGCACAACAATGGCATTCCCCTGGAAATAAACCATTTATCTTCCTTTTACAGTATTGTCACTGGTATACATCAGCAACACTGAAAATCCAGGTGAACTTATGATCTTTTTGAGGCTAAAATCAGAAGTTTTATATACTTAAACATCAGGAATAAGATCATGTGTGGTTTGCAGGAAATCTGTATTTCTATTTATTAATAAAGTAAATGAAGAAGTAGCTCATCTCAAGACACCTTCGGCAGAAGTGTGGGTGGCAGCTGCAAGCATGAAGATAGGAAAAACATCAGCACTCCTCTTTATCACAAATATAAACTGATTAGTAAATATCACTCTAGGAATAACACTTCATTGCAACTGTGTTGGCTTCTGATATGGTGGACGGTGTGTCCATATTCTTCTTTTTTCCCATAACAGACAGAGTTTGGATTTAACACTCCAGCCAAGAAACACAGTATCTGGCAGGATACATGTGTACAGACATAACAAGGTATGCAGCTGAAAGGAGAGCAGATCAGTACCTATACACAACTAGCTATGCTCATAAAAACAAAGCTCACTCTAAAGCACACACAGAGGCACAGAAAATGCATTGTGAAGTTCAATGCTCATTGCAGTGCTTGCAGGAATCGATGCCCTCTGCGTGCATTTGGGGAGTTGGCGGTGGGGACATGGCCTGCAAGCCTGCAGCAAGCGAGTATCCACAGTGCAAGGGTGCACAAAGAGCCTCAACAGCTCTGTACTCTTTTAAATGCTGAGCCAGCAGCAGGAAACTGATCTGTGGGGCATCAGTCCCACATCTCAGTGGCACACCACGTCCATGCTCTAACATGGAAGCAGAACATGATGAAGGAAACTTTTTCTGGGTAGCTTGGAAGTTTTTAATAGATCCTTCCTGTAAGTATACAGCTTATTACCACAGGCCCCATATGGCTCAGTAAATGCCAAGGATATAAGCCATGCCCTGGTTACTCGATCAGTGAGAGAAAGGTGAGAACCATCTACAGCAAGGAAGAACAAATGATCAAGAACTGCCCTAAAAGCAACTCTACTGCTGACAAAGTCTCATGAGAACAAGACTGGTGCTGCCCATGCACTGTGCAAGGCTGGTGAATCCAGCTGTGTGACAGCAGAACAAGGTTTTCTTCCAGGCTTTTTGAAGCACCAGCATGACTCACACAAATGTTCCTGCTGGAAGAAAGCCAGCTATTAACCAGGATTCCTTAGAATTTGGAGGTAGTTTGAGGAGAACAAGAAATACAGAAGTTTGAGCAAGTCCCGAACACTCCTCCAGGACAAAAAAAATCTTATTACTTCATAGAAGTCCACTTCATCTAGCCCTTCTAATCCCTCTTAACAGATTTGCTTTATCCCAGACAGGGGAGCTAATCCTCTCCCACCTGTCTTAATGATATGAAACTATAAATGAGAGCAAGTACTTTTCAGTAGTTAAACATGATCCCATCGCAGAACACGCTATCATCCACACCAGCACTAGCGTAATGAAGCTGTCTTTAGTGAACCCCTCAGTAGTGAGTGTGGAACCTTATTTACCATATGTTTCCAAAACAGGAAGCAAACCAAGTCTTGAATTCCAGCTTGCTGGAGGGACTTCCCTTTTTCCTTCATCACAGACCTTATGCGACACGTTGCAGGACTATGCTGTGTAGAAGCAGATGGCAGGCAAATCCATCACTGACCTACACAATTAGGTTAGTAGGTCAGCTGAACTTGCCACCTAATTACACAACTATTTCATACAGAGTTCTCTTTTCTTCAAGATAGGGTCCCAAAGCTATCTGAAAACTATTGAGAAGTGATGCTATGACCTACATCATAATGATAGCCTGGCGCTCTGCTGACATGCAGAAAGCAACCCAGACAGCCCAGTTTAAGGTTGAAGAACTGAGATCTGCACTTCAGTCTCCTCATCACCATAAACCTCATTAGCCTCACTTAGGGCATATTTAAAGTGACTTTTGTCCCCTCAAGCTGTGGAGGCTTACTTCATGCAGCTGTCAGCATGCTCAATTTTTTTCTGCTAAAAAGATATGACTTGCTCTCATGCAATCCTGTGTGGTCTACACCACAAAGTCTGTCTGCCCAGAAGTCTCAAGTCATTTCCATACCATAAGGCAATGTTCCAGAGGACCTGCAAGTCAACACAAATACCTCTGCATGTGCATTAAATAGAAATAACAGAGCACCTAACCCAAGGAAAAAAACAACCCAAACACTATTAATTGTATTGTTTTAACACTGTCTTCTGCAGGTAACACTTGTCAACTAGAATACCATTTAATAAATACAAGGAGCTGTCACCTCATTGTTCAGTCAATTTTTCCTCCTGAGGAGCAGCAGCCTGAAGTTATTCCCAAAGCTTAGTTAGTAAAGGGAGCATTTGTTTGTGTGATTAACTAGAGTGTAGGTTGTTGATTTTTCTTTAACAAAATCTGAAACAGTGCTATGACACAGCTCATGATAGAAGATAATAAAAGACATTATGAGTTCCTCCAGGCTTTCATCTCTTCTGCGAGGAACCAAACCAAACCCCACATAAGTCACTTGGCTGAAACAAAAAGAGAGACAAGAGGTATGCAATGCAACACTGTTCTTGAAGAGGAATACCTAATACCCTTTAAGCAAACTTAACCAACACAGAGCTGGATTGTACCCAGCTGTGGAGAGGCAGGTGCCTCAGTATTTTGGAGTGCCTGTATACAGTCTTAAAAATGGTCATATATGACTAAGGGAGACCATCTGACAAGGATTTAACTGGCATCCAAGGGCTGTTTGCAGCTGCCACTGATAGAGAAACCCTGGTGACAGCAAAGCAGTGTAAAGCAAGTAGCTTGCTCCTCAGAAACATTGTTGTCTTAGCTTTGCTTCATTTCCTGAACAGTAGATCTTGGAAAGCAAACTTTGTATATGCGCACTGCCACCCCATAACCCTCCCAGCCCATCAACTTTGCCTCTCAAAGGCCAAGAGAACAACATCACCAACTGTTTCCTAGATGTAGCCAGGTGATGATTTCACTTTGTACATCACAAAAGCTATCTAGGCCATTTAATAAGGCATAGAGCTTTTCAAGCAGTCCATTATAAGGCACTGGATCAGCTTTGACAGAATAACTACAAAAGCTGAGCTTAATCAAGTCATCAATACGCTAGGAGTCAGAACAGCTTGAACAAGGCAATTTGAAGCAGCAGGACCTCAAAATGCAAGATACGACATATTTGGGAAGTTATTACCGTTTTTAGAGCTGGGTTTCTCTAGAACCACTTAGTCTGAAATTACATCCATTTAATAAACTTTTTACTTTAGAAGAATTGTGGTGCTAGCCTTGACCCACATGAACAGAAGAATGAGGTTTCCCATTCACTCCCAATGAAAAGCTTTTTTGTTGAGTATGTGTCAAATGGCCACAAGTAGCTGTGCCACTCAGGTCACCCTTAAGAGCTTTTAATTTAAAGA
Organism: Agapornis roseicollis; assembly: GCA_002631895.1. Taxonomy (NCBI): domain Eukaryota; kingdom Metazoa; phylum Chordata; class Aves; order Psittaciformes; family Psittacidae; genus Agapornis; species Agapornis roseicollis. Next base: position 14,663 of record NDXB01013763.1, read on the forward strand.
CAGAAGATAGATGCAGTTGACATTGAAAAAACAGAGGGGAAAAGAACCAAACAAGCCATAGACATGTTCAACACAAACACCATCCCCCAAAATTTCAACACTAGCAAACTGCAGGAACCCAACCATTACCTTTTTATCCTGCCTCTTGCCTTTTTAATTAGGTTTGACCTTGGTAGATTCATTACTTCAACTGTTGTACAATTTAACCAGCCAAGAAGTTCTACAGAGGAAAATTTAAAATAGGTTTCCAGGTTAATTTGGTGTCCTTTAGGAAACAAAAACCTTGAAGTTATGGTTTCCTCCTCCACAACTGTATTCCTGAATGCTTTGGTAAATAGATACGGCCTAGATTTCTTATCACTGTTAAACACAATGTATACATTCAATAGTGTTAAATATTCCAGATCAAAAAAATTACTTGATATATAGGAAAAAAACTTAAAAACAGGTATACTAAACTAGAGCACAGACTAGTGGTTCTGAAGTATCAATAGGAAGTTATTTGCCACCTGACAGAGCCACAGGGAGGAGAAACCCCAGCAACACAGGCACATAGCTCACAATCTGTCATTGCAACAAAAGAAGAAGAGCCATTTTCATTAATTAATATATTTTCTGCATTATAGTTAACATATGTACTTTCTTCGTGTCATTCTTATTTCGTTAAGTATTGATATTTTGTTATATTCAGACATGAGTACATTTTCAAAGTCTTTTGCAATAAATATCATAAAATAATAGAGATTCACATAATAAATATTCTTTATAATAAAAAAGTTTTAACAGACTTTTGTCTTAAAAATAGTTGGGATTCAACTTTGTTTTATACATAAAATATACAAAAAAGGACCACAATTTGTGGCTAAGGCAATAAAACAGGGACAGAATAAATCTATAAAGTACAGAGCAGAGCTAAATTCACCAAACCGAAGGATGACAAGGTACAAGAAGGATTCAAGAACAGTTAGGTGACTCAAGGGCACCTGAAGGCTGTTTGGATACATGAACACCACCAACTTTAATATCAACTGATAACTGATAGACTATAAAAACAAGAGCAGGAGGGTGGAGTGAGCAATATCCTTCAAAGAGCTGACAGCAAAAGAAACAAATGAGTATGCCGCAATTGTAACGTCTCCAATGTGAAGATCTACATAGTGTAGCAAAAAGTGAAGTTACATTGAAAAACGTATTAAAAACAAAAAGAAAATAAAGGCAGGGTAATTCTCAGAACCAAGAATGTTCTGAAAGTTGCGACAAGAGAGAAGGGAAGACAAAAAAAAACAAAACAAAACAAAAAACATGCTGCTTATAGAACAGTCAGGCCTTTCACTTGGAAAAGCCTTTATTTTATATCCCCCTCCAGACAGGACACACATAAAAAAAACTTATTTCACAATCCAGGTCACTCATGAAAGTTGTTCTTCCTTGGTACCCAGGGGGTTAAGTGAAAAATAACAGAATTGCTAAGAATGAAAAACATCTTTGGGAAGATATTCACAGAACAAGAAACTTCAAGAGCCCAGTGAGCCCTCGCTGTCTTTCAGGAGTGGTTCAGCTACAAACTCAAAAGACCCTGCCAAAGTGAGTGGCAGATGCAGATTCCAGGTCCACACTTACCAAAGAGCAGCAATGACTATGTAAAATGCTCCACACCCAGCCAACAGAAAGAGTAGAGCAAAGATTCAAAGGGAAGAATTTGTGTAATTGAAGCTGGGGAGGCAGAAAGGAAGAAAAGAACAGCCTCCCCCAAAATGAGAGGGGGAGAAAGGGGGGAGGAAACAAAACCCCACAAAAGAAAAAAAAAAATCAGCTACAACCTGAAAAACTGAAATTGAAGGAAGTAAACCTCCCTCCAAAAATCATGAGGGCTTGCCCTGACCCCTGGAAGGGCAGCTCTCCAGTTTACAATAGACCGTGTTGGAGTTTTTGCATCGGCACCCTGGACGATTGATGTGGTCGTAACACCCCCGACAGAGCTTTAGGCATCCTTTTGCAGGAGGGTAGCACAGCAAGCAAGGCAGAAACAGGGACATCACTCCCATGCACAGGTACCTAGAACAGCAGTGTGACTGGGAGCAAGAGCAGGGATTATCCGCGTAAGAGTCCCCTTCATCGTCATTAGAACAGTGGTAGAAGATCCCTTTGACCAAACACATGCAGGTGCTGTACTCCACCATGCTCTCTGCAGAGCACAAGCACTGTCGGTTGCAGGCCAAGCAAGAAGGGAGGGCCCTCGGGGCTGTGCACTCGCCACACTTGCACTTCCCACACTGTTCACAGATAAACTTGTGCTGCGTCAAGTCTTCTTTCAAAGGACCCTTCAGATCATCTACAACTAGAGATGACTGCTTGGGCTGCGTCCGGATTGTCCGATCGGATCTGTGGCCTGACCCCAGCCTGGATAGAGGTGACCGTCCCAGCAGCCCTTGCTCCGAGGAGGCACTGCTGTTGCTCCCAGAGCTGGCTGCGCTCCCTGTGCTGGTTGATCTGCTCAAGATGGGAGCCCTCGTGTTATTCTGATGTGCCACATGCCCTGCATGGCTGGGTCTGTGTTCGTAATTATTATTCACATTAATTGGTATAATTTCATGAGTCCTTTCATGCTTCTCTTGTCTCGGTGCTGTCCGTGGACCAGACTTTTTCACCACAGATGGACCTTCGGTGTATTCATTGCTGCCCCTGATCGCCTTGATCTGGTCCAGTGACAAGATGGTTGCTGGCTGGCTCTCTCTGTCATAATCCAAACGCTGCCGGCTATCCAAGGAGGGCTGCTGAATCACCACTAGTGAGCCACCGCTGCCATGTTGACTTTGGGGCTCCATCTGTAGTGATCACTACTTCTGGCATTCAGTGGGAACCTGGCATGCATCTGAAATCCTAAAACAATAATAGCAAGACAGAAGGTATAAATAAACATTGTATGTGTACATGTATACACAAATACACAAGATCAAGGGCAAAAGAAGAATAAAGAATGGGATACTTTTTGAAAACAGAAATGATATGGCAAACCACAAATTACCCTAGCCACCTGGTACTGATCTCTTTCAGCAGGGGATTACAGCAATGCTGAGGACCTGGCCAAAATCCAATAATGGGTAGAGTCTGAGTATGGCATCATAGGTGTGGAATGCAAGGAGACCCCGTGCCATTAAAAAAATAAAAAATAAAAGATTTCAAGTACTAACCTGTACACTTACTTGGCAAGCTATGCAAAGTGCTTCTCACTTGCTACTGAACTCAACGCTGAAACAAGGACAGTCTGTCTAACTAACAATAACAATGCTGAGAACGCCCCCCAAGCCAAGCTGGAAAAGGGCAGGAACATAGTCCGGGTCGTGTTCTGCATGGCAGAATGAAGAAAGAACCTGCACAATCCTCACTCTTCTGTCTGAACCTGCAGCATCAGAGCTCAATAGATCGGCATTGTGGAAGTCTCCTTTTTAAAGTGAAGTGTGTGCATTAAAGTCTTGAACGAAGGTCTGTCAAGTGGCCAAGGCATTTTCCACAGGGGAGTAACTTAACATACAAATCTAACATACTCCTTAAAAAATTAAAGCAAGGGTGCAAACAGCACGTTTTCAAGTATTTTCTGACCACAGGCCACCATGTGAAAGAAAAAGGGTAGAAAAGGCTAAAATGAGTTCGGTGTCACATAAAAAGTGCCTCAGGATTCAGAAGAATGTTAACAGCAGGTGACCAAAAAAACTCCAACCACCCAACAGCATATAATCAAATAACAAATCCATTTCCCTAAAAGACAGATTAAAAGCTTCTCAAATAAGTACATCTTCTAGACTGACTTTTAAATCAAAATTACATATTTGATTCCTTTTCAGTCTGCCTAGTTATCAACATGAAGATCAGAACATCATTGAGAAAACGGCAGTGATAGTTCTGCACCTATATGAAAATTCAAACAAGTTACCTGAATGCCACATATAGAGAGAACCAAGAAACAAAACAAACACGTTACTGACAGTCTGGGGAAAAGACCCTTTTCACTTCCCCTGAGAAGTCACACATGTTTACCTGAAAGAAGAGAAATGTAAGTGCTATCAAGAACTTCCGAAACTCATCTAGTAATCACGAAAAAGAATCTGCCCTGTCTATCCAAAGCACAGCCTGCACGGATCTGTTCCCTACTCACGAGAGAAAGAGGCAAAGCAAGAGCAGGAAAGTTTCTTTTCCAACAGGTACTCAGCATCTTCATCACCCTGACTATTAATTAATGGTAAGCGACAGCTTCTCCAACGACTCAACGTCTTGGTGCTCACCCAGCAGTCGAAGATTTCATTTTACATTTAATATCGACTCTGGGGGCTTTAGGGTCGCCAGATAAACGGGAAGTAAGGAAAATCAAGTGCGCCCGTTTCTGATCCACCTCACAGAACGCCCTGCCTTCTTCACCAGCACCGAATACAAATCCACAACAGACCAAAGGTGAATGAATGTAAAAAGGGAAAGATTTACAGCTGGACCGACAGGAGCTGGGCTCCCCAGGGGATGAAAAATAATATCCCAAGGAAATGCGAAAGACATCCAGTGCCATCTTTGGGGGGAAAGCGCAACATCAACACGGCTCGCAGACTGACAAGAGCAGCTGCACAGCTCAACAAACCACCTCCACGCCGAGCAAACAAGTTCTAAAACGTCCCCCTTCAACCCGTCCCCGGCCAATAAAATACAATAACACGGCGAAGACGCCGAGGATCCTCACGTTTCCGCGCCCAAAGCCGCAAAGCCCGCGATGCCTCCGCCGCGGGGCAGCGCTCCCGCCCATTACCTCAGCGATTCTCCCCCCAAGCACCGGGCGGGCGGCGGCGCGGCGCCCTCTGCGCCCCGAGCGGGGCGAGGCGCGGAGCGGAGCGGAAGGAAGAGGAGGGGAAAAGAAGGGGAGGAAAAAACTCCGACAAGTTATGAATGAAAACAAGGGCTTTTTTTTCGCCTTTTTTTTTTTTTTCCCCTCCCTCCTTTCCCTCCTCCCCCTTTTGCAGAGGGGGGG
>NDXB01013763.1:29238-67986 GCA_002631895.1 Agapornis roseicollis
AAAAACAAACAAAAAACAAACCACAACATACTATCCCTCAAGATCCTTTGGGTTAAAAAGGTCAGATTTCTCTCACCAAAGAAGACTGAAAAAACCCTTTACAACAAAGACCATAAACCGCACATGCCAATGCACATACTGTCATGTTACTGATGACCAAGCCTTCCATTTCCACCAGGATGTGTGAGTGTGAGATGCATGAGAATGTGTGTGTGTTTTCGGGGGGGGAGGGGGGGGATGATGAGGGGGTGGTCCTCTTTTAGATTCCCTCAGTAGCTCTCTATTCTGAAGCCACTGGTGTGATTCTTATTTCTTTCTGTGATTCATTAAACATGGTATTCTTGAGAAGCCAAAGAATTCCAATACATTATGGCCATATCCACTACTCTGTTTAAAGTATCGTGAAGGCTAATTAGGATCTTGTATCTATTGCTTCCTAAATTCAGGAGACTGAAGTTCAGCAGGTTTGGAAATTATGCAGAAAATGGATTTTTTCTCTATAGTAGCATGCTAACTTTCCAGACCACTGCCGTAATGCTACTGCAATATGGACCATAGCTGCAATATGGAAGTATTCACACATGACGCATTGTACTGTTCCTTATAGCTCTTTGTGTACATCTGCACTGGTATAATCTGGCTTAAAGGAAGCATCTAGTAAAGATAAAAATGCCAACTGTGTCCTGTTGAAAAAACCAAAACACAGCACATTTTCCTAGCATTCTTACTGTGTGTTTCCAGTGCTTTTTATGTTAGTTTGGGAGTAAGTACATCATTGCATGACTGAATTCAGTGTTTGTAGTAATTTCATGTCCTGTTTATTAAACAAAGAAAAAACTCCAAACAGCAGTTCCTAGTGGGTTCTAGTCTTTTATGCATGGAAGGCTAGACAGAGGCCTCAGAGTATTCAAAGAAACGGTTGTCTTTAGCAGATACTGAGGTCAACTGCTCAGCTGTTATTTATGTCCATACCTCTTAAAATAAGTGAAATAGCTGTCATCACCAGACTGGATTTCAGCTCTGTAGAGGGCTGATCAAAACTTAAACATGTATCTGTTAGAACTTAAACACCGTTCTGTTCTCACCGTTCTTTTTATTTCTTCTCCAAATGTTCCACCTCCAGAAACTTTAAACAGAAGCCTACGATATTCTTATGCAGGTAAGAAATAATTTTCAGTATATTGCTATGATATTCTGTGTTGAAGGTATTGTAGAGGGGAAAAACCCCACAAACCACCCCCACATCTTTTACTCTTTTATGGTTAAAGAGACATGGAAAAGATCTCTCACCACACCTCTACAAGAGTACAGCAACTCAGCAGCAGTGATACTCATATTTCATCACACAAACAGTGTGAAACACAGGAATTAAATGGAAAACATTTCTGGAGCTGAATTGGTGTCAAAAATTGCTTTTCAAGACCACTTGCTATTCTTTTTTAAACTTGCCACATGAAAAAAAAACCAAACCCTTAGAGTTAACTACAAACACTCCAGTAGCTCCTGTAGACTTAAATTTCCAGGATACCAATTCCTTTAAAGCAGAAGTGCCCAGCAGTCCATAGGAAGACACAGAAAAAATAAGTTGTTTCTAAGGCAGTAAAGGAAAATTCCTATTGTCTATCCTCCCTTGTGCTTCATCCTTCACAGTGTTACTGAAACATACTGCCCTAACACTAAATGCTATCTAGATGTCAAGTCAATTCTATAGCAATTACGAATGTCAATCAGAATAAGTTACTGATATCACCTTCTATACACTGGTCATGGCAGTATGGCAGAACATAAAAGATTATTGGAAGGTAAATGCAAAAAGTTGAAGCTTTTAAAAGAAACAAACTCAAAAATAGGCCTCTTATGAAAGAGCTTCTTATTGAAACAATAGTAAATATTTGCTATTTAAAATATTAAAAAATTGAATCTGGCACTGAAATAGCTCAGAGTGCTAGATTTTCTGCTATTTCAAACCCACATTAATTGCAAGCTATTGGAAAGTGTGGATTTTTCTGCTGAAAGGAACAAATTACTTTTCATCATGAAGAGCTTTCCATCATGGCAGGAAATATCCTCCCCCTCCCCTGCCCTGAAGAACCCTGTTAGCAAAACCAACAAGGTTACTTGTTATGTGGAGAGCAAAGTCAGACGGCGTGTAGAAGACAGCACATCTGTGAGCAACTACTAAAAGAGAAAGCTGATGTAGACAAGTCACTGAGGAGACACTGGGAAGGCCACAGCCAGCCACAAACCATGGAAATGTTGGAAGTGGAGGTGCATGTTAAATGACCATGAGTTCAATTGTTAAAAACAACTTCCTACCTAGTTCCTGGGGGCTGATAACAGTATCTGACTAGGATGTCCTACCAGCTCTTACTACATCAGCAACAATCTTTGGTGCAAATCAGGTTAAAAGTTGGCGTTTATAAACATACAAGAAATTTTCAAGTACACAAAAAAACAATACACTTATGGGGAAAAACTAACAACTTGTTATAGTGGCCACTGAACATGATACTCCTCGCTTATCAAAGGAGCAACATGCAAAACGGAGTTTGGAAATCTAAACAAGAGCACCTAAAGCCACTCCTTTCTTTCGGAGTAGAACTGGGAAGTCAAACTTGGGAACAGAGGCATATCAATAAAAGCATATTTCACCTCAAGCAGACCTGTAGGTTCCAGACAACTGATGTTGAGAATTTCTGAAAACATGCTTTTTCTAAGGTATATGCATCTTTCCACATACTGTTAGGTACCTGAATACCAATATGCATAGTAGTTTATACCTATAAGGATGCAAAGTGAATGAGAGAGGTGTTATAAATGTGAAACAATTTCAACGTTGCTCCTTGCAGAACAGCTAAACTAGCTGAACTGTTGATATTAGAGGTAGTTTAGACAGAGACCGTTGGTCCATTGGATCTATTACAAACTTACACTTTGAACTAAAATTATGAAAAAAGAAAACATATTTTCTCAGTCTATGTTGTAAAAGATCACTTGATTTCAAGTGAAATCACAATGGTACAAGGAAGAGGCAGACAAACTTCAAGGAATGGTTTTAAAAATGTCAGTAAAATTGTATTTTGGAGGCAGGTTGAAGAACAGGCTCCAGAGCAAAGTCTTCAACAGCAGAATCCAGTCAGCACTACATGTATTCTTCCTCCTCCTTGCCCAGGTTGCATATGTAGTGCACCAGAAAGACAGCACGCATTTCCTACTGCTCTATCTAGTTCTGGGAGAGAACAAAAAAAGAAAATACTAATAATAATAAAAAAGAAAATTAAAAAAATAATAATAAAAAAAGAAAAAAGAAAAATACAGTGGAATTCCCAGTGCTGCGGACATCACTAACATTTAAGGTTCGTGCATTTTTACTCTCGGTAATAAAAACTAAGTTGCACAGCCTTGCTGGAAAGTAAAATTCACAGACACCAACCGAGCTGTTTAAAGCCTGCTGACACTACTGAAAACTCAAAGCCACTCCACTGGGCCCTGAAGCAAGCCATAACACATGGCAAGACACACAGCGTAGTCAAGTGTATTAACATTCAGCACTAACCTCATCAGTGCATTGTTTTATCTAGCTCCCAGCTGATTTCCTGACAAAGAGCATTACCAAAAAGTGAACTTCTGAGGAAAACAAAAGCAAGGCCTTCATGAAGTTCTTGGCAGTTGTAAGCATGAGCCGATTCTTACAACATTTATTACACACTCATTGTTTCCAAATGGAATTTGGATCATGCCCCATTTTGCAAACCAAATGCAATATGACTTTTTGCAATATACTTTTTCACAGTTTACCTTCTCTGAAGAGAACTTAATCTCTATCAGAAGAATGGTCTGGACACAAGCAAATAAAACTCAAATCCCAGACTCCTCAGAGAACTTCACTAGAAAGGATACCTCAGCAAAAGCTTACAAATGCTCCTGTATTACACATTCACTTGCTGAAACATGCCATATTCCAAATCCCTTCCACATAATATTTTCAGCACCACTTGCTGCTCTGCTCAGCTGTGCCGACAACAACAACCCTCTCTGGCAGGGAATGGGAAAGAAGCAGCATAACAATGTCAGAACAGAAAGAGGAAGGTAGAAAGGACAAAAAAGATGACAAAAGCGCAGCAGGAGGAGCAGATCAATAATCAGACTTGCCTTTTGGCAGAAAAGTGCCAAGAGTTTCTTCTGCATTTCACAAAAGCAGTGCAAATAATTTCCGTTTTCAGCAGCTTTCCCCCATGTATTTAAGTCATTAAGTTTAAGAGTCACTAAATTATTTGCTGTACCTGTATGCAACAGAGTAAACATAAACTGAAAGGTACCATCCATGTAGCTGACGGGGCCATGAACAACATGCTAGATGCTTCCCGTGGCATGGCAGCATCCAGCTGAGAGAACTGAACTATTTATTAACATAACATCTCAAAGCAGCACTTATGAGATTAATATGCCCAGAAGCCTTTAAGATTGCTGCTTGATGTCAGAAGTGAAATGTGATTGCACTGGGAAACACACTGCCTAGGATGCAGCTCTGGAAGTTGCCTGTGCAAGGGGGGTGGTTTCGTGGAATGATCTGCAAAGGAATAAACCTCCCTCTACTTGTGCTTTGAATGCTCCACTGCAAAAAGACTTTGGTCAGGCTACATTCTGTTCTAACTTTGTATTTCGCTGTTTCCCCACCCAGCTTCACACGAATTCTTATAAACGTTATGTACAGACTTGCACAAAATGGAGACTGACACTGGTTCTTGGAGGATTTCCCAGAGCGAGTTTAACAGAGATTATATAACATGTTAAATCCGTGTTGGTTGGGTTTTTTTAATATGGATGTTATTATACTACTAGTTTATTTTTTCTAGCTTAACCCTCCAACCACCCTTCCAAATAATTATGTTTTGCAGAGATTAAAAACCTGAGGTTATTATATGCGTTCTGTTTCCAGCCCTTACATAAGGCAGGACAAATGTGTTACAACTGCAGGGTCTTAGCAAGTCATAACAACCATTATTTTCCTTCCACACACACTACTATCACCATGAAGGGGGATCTTCCCTTTAATTGCTGCAACAGCGGAACTTTGGAGCTAGCGCAGAACTTTGAGATCCCCTGATTAAAGAGTAGAGGATAGAAATAAAGTACTTTACAAAAGAGGGCGAAAGTAAGTCTCCTGAGGGAGAAATGTCTTCCTAAGGTGTCACAATAAGAGCCAACAGGGACATCAAATTTGACTCCTAGCCTGAAAACCTTCCTACAGAACAGCAACAACTTCTACATGTGGGGAAAGCAGCCTCGGTAAAAAGTACCAACAAAACAGTACAACTCCCATTTAAAACCAGCCTCAGTTTCAGAGAAAGAAAACATGCCCTACATTGCTAATTTATTTTATCCAGTAAAGAATAATTTTAACACCATGTGTGACTGGAAAGCATGGTACAATTCTCAGGAGCTTAAGATAATAATATAGTATTCAGGAATATAATTTCAGATATATCTCATGCACACAGATGTATTTTAAATCCTGTCACCCCTGAGATCCAAGGCAGGAAATAACCTGGAAGCTGAAAACCAGACAGCTCAAGAGCAATGTGGGGAGGACAAACACCAAAAAAACCCAAACCAGAAAGCACGTGGAGGTGTTTATGAAGGAGCAATGATCAAAGCCTCAGACCTCATGTTGTTCTACTGCCACCACTTTAAGGACCATTTGCTGCTTAAAAGCAGCAAGAAAAGAAAAAGAATGACTGCTCTTCACTGCGGCAGAGTCCCTGCAGCTCTCAGATAAGGGCAGCAGGCTCACTGCACAGGAAAGTATTCTTTTGTTTATTTCTTTGTCTGGCCTATGAGGTGTCCCTCCTGTTCCCTGAGGACCAATTGGTGTTCCTATCTGTACAGAGACCACCAAACTACTACAAAACCAACCAAAGTTGCTCCAGCGCATGGCAAAGTGCTTCAAAAGAGAAGTCACCTAGAACACACTCTGCTCACACTTCCAAGCTCAGTCTCAACCTCTTCAGCTTCTTCTGTGGTCTTTTCCAAGACAATGCAATAGGTTACATCCATCTTAAAATTACAGGGCACGCATCACAATGAGGATATTGACTATTCTCAAAAAGTCAGACTAAGTCCAATCCTAACAGAATTGACTTCAACATATAAAACACATCTTTGTGCAAAGCCATCTCCAAGATGCTCTTCCAAATAAGCCCCTTTGAAAACACACCCAAAGCAAACAGTCAATCATACTTTATTCTGAGGGAACCACCAGACAAAACCCAATTGGTTTGGTTTAGAATACTCTTGACATTCATACACTTCCATTTTAGATACCATCAAAATAGGCGCCTGCAGTAACACAGAATTTTCTTTTTGAATTTCATCTATTGTAATTTCTTTTACAGGGTTAGGACTTGAGAAATTTGCAACAAAAATAAAGCCTAAAGGTTATTGAGAATCTCTCCCCCACCTAATGTTCCATGTGAGGCTGATTCTGTCATCATAGTGTGCAAATTCTGCCTGCGTGAACACGGACAACGTAATCTCAAGTTAATTTGAAATAGTCACTATGTCCCTACCAGGGTGGATGCTACACTGCTGGCAGGGATAAAGAAGGGGAAGTTATAACAGCAAATTGTCTAAGGCTTGTTTAGGCAGTGCAGCAGAGCTTGCCAGCAGCAATGGCCACAGCAACAGCCCAGGGCGCTGCCTCAGTTTCTTCTGAGGCTTTGTGCAGCACAGAAAACACCAGTCCAAGGATGCTGTTCTTCTCAGAGCTCTGCTTCAGCTCTGCTGCTGGAGACGGCACACAGCTGCTCTTCCCCAGGCCAGGGCGCTGTTCTGGGACCCTACTCTTCATGCTATGCCATCATTTCTGCCCCACAACACCTCCCGCACTGCTCCTCCTGTCTTGTGCAGCTTCCTCCACATACATCAGCTTCTTTGCATGTCCTTTTTCAAAAGTCACAGAAAACCAGTAGTGAGGAACAAAACGCTCTGTTGAAGGTACAAGGTTCTTTTGATGGCTACAAATGCTTCTAGAAAAATAAAGCCTCTGAGCTTGTTACTGTTGCTGTGGGTTTTCCTTCTCCATCTCATTGTTGTTCTTGTAGAGTTTAGAAATAAACAATGAGCAGACTTTAGAAGGGAGAAACTTTGCACACACACTTTCTACTCTTTTCCTCCCCACTTTCTTAAGACTTCTATTCCCCAACTCTTCCTATTCTTCTCATTGAGAAAAAGGGCAGAACTCCCCTTCTCCCTCTTGATAACATTACTGAAAAAAATCAGAAGAGATTCTGTCTTAGCGTTTTCTTCTCAAGCTTTTCCAACTGTTCTGAACCCTACCAATGATATGACAATTAAATATTTCTAGGAGGGAAAAAAAGATCTGTAAAAACTCTCTGCACATATGGGGCTTGCTGCATATCAAGAGGGGTTCCTCCAAAGACTTGAGAGGTCTCACTTCCATACACATCAAACACCTTGTGCTACCCTGTATACACCTTAAGCATCTGAAGAGTCAAACTCCAGAAACACATCTGCTAATCCAGTGCTGATGGGGTTAATGAGATCAAAGCCAGATTCCACTTGGTGCTTAGCATCTAGACACTTCCTATATAGGGCCAGGGTGATTGTAGCCCTCCCTCAGATCACCATCACACTGAAATCAGCATCAAAATAACACAAATCAGCCCCTACTCTGATTATAATCAGTATTCCCACTTTCTGTCACCTTCCAACTTCATCAACCCCCACCTTTCCACATTAAAGTCAGTCAAGTGTTTAATCTCAGGGTAATCTTCCTAATTCACATGTTTATTTTCAAACATTTTTCTATCTCCTCTCCCACCTTTCCCTCACCACTGTTAGTCAGTAAGGGCTTCACCAGCTGATGCAGGCGCTCACCTTTTCACCCAGCAGACAAAAGGATCCCAAAATTCCAATCCCCAACACGCAAGTAGGGAAAGAACAGCTTTCTGACCATATTCTTTTAAGTCTCTCCCAGCAAGTGCAGGAAAGGGCCTAACAAAGCCGTATGAAGCCAATTGTGTTATCAAGAGACTTGGCACTACCAGCTGATACTTGATTACTATTCATCCCTCAGGAAAATAAAACAACCTTTCGTAGTAAAAGTGTAACCAGTTACTATGATGCATTACATATTAACAACAGCAGTTTTTTACCAAAATTACAGATGATGAAAGCCTGGAAGTGGAATCAGACCAAAGTAACCCGTTGTTTCTACATGTTCAACCAAGACACGCAGACAGTTTAACCGAGATTTTCACAATGCTAAGAAGAAAGTGGTGGTGAGTTATGTCACACATTTGTACAGAAAATGATAATGAGTTCTGTAAAACTAATAAGTAACCACTTCTGTGGTAGTGACCTTTCTGGTGTCGCATCCTTTGTATGTGACTGCCAGCACCGTCATAACCTCAGTTTTCACAGGGTCTCTCTAACATTTTTGTGCCTTTTTTGAAATCCACACAGAGGTTTTCAATATGCTTTCCTATTTCCTTTATTTTTAAGTTCTTTTTTAAGCAGGAGTACTGCTTATAAAGAGCTTAGTTAGCTGAGAGGCAGATTTTACACTAGGTAGAGGGGTAAAATTTGCTGGTTTGGTGGAATAATCTCTACTTAGGTGGTGAGGAACCATTCCAGAGTATTAAAGGATTTGTTTGTTTGCTAATCTACTTAAGCACCCATAGGCCTTAACATCCACAGCTTGTGTGCTTTAGGGATCTTTCATGTCCCTGGCCACTCACAATGCAGTAGCTCTGCATAAAAACTGCAGATTTAGGCTCATAGCAGTGCAGCAAGTTGACTAGTGGGACACTCACCTGAAAAGAGCTATATGGCCTTGCTCCACTCACCCACCAAATCCTGCTCTACATTCCTCGTAAGCAATGCCTGCCTGTACGCAGCACAGGCATCTTGTACTTCTGCATCAAAACCAACCAACTCTCTGTTAAGACAGCAATCCAAGGACCATGGAAACACCTCACATAAGGCAAATAAGACTATATGAACACATTTCACATCCTCAGTTTGGTGAAAACTTGCTGACAGAGAACGGAGGTAGCTTTAAAAAGCATTAAGCAAAGCTGGCTTGATGTAAGCAGCTGCCCCTGTGTGAAATTTGAAGCTCTTGCCAGCAGTGTGGAGGGAAGACATGACCTCATTATTCCACAGCCCAGATAATCCCTTCCTGGATAAAGTGAGAGCTGACAAGTATTTCACCTTGAAGGTTATCAAAGCCCTTTCCACACTCTGCTGATGTGGAGCCATTTACTTTACCAAACAGGGATGTGAAAACTCCTCTATGTTAGTAAAAAGAGAAAAGAATCAGAGGTGTGTGTGGTTAAGAGCACACTGCCATGCCACACAGACACAGGTACCGAGAGGAACAGAACAACAGCATTTCCAGAACCATTTATGCAAATAGGATATATTTGCACAAGTTGATAAAACATTCTTCTCAGTATTTTGAGAGTTACTGCTCTCAATTCCTTCCATATATGCTTAGGCACTTTCTCTAGATAATTGCCATGGGGCCTCTCTTGACATCAGTTATCCATTTTGGACCTTCAGAAAGGTAGTTCAGTTATCAGGTGAGATAAATCACTGCCTGGACTGTCTTTAAGCATTTCTTCAATGACTGCTGAGGAAAGACTGCTCCCCTAATCTTTTAGATGAATCCAAGCTTTATTGCCATGGGTCTTACACAGGCACATGCAGTCAACACACTAGCCTCAAATTCTGTAGGACGGACCTGAAACCTATTTGAGCAATGGCTCTACACTAATTCAAAGGGGAAAAATGTCATCTGGTTGTCACTGCCTTTTCTTGCCACCCCTGGGCTCTTGCTGGAGGCCTGCCACTCAAACACCAGGGTTTGGTCCTTGGTGGACTAGACAACAGAAAACACAGCTCTCCTTCTCCTATGAGGACTCTGGAGCCCTTGGATTTCAGTCTGCAGGGAAGAATGACACCATTTAAAATATTTAACACAGAACATATAAAGCCCTGGAGGAAATGCATGGCTGAGTTTCCTACAGGAAAGATTAATACATGAATAGGTAGCAGTTGCAAAATGGGCAGACACAAGCCCCAAGATTAGGAATAGGTTTCAGTTGAAATATTTGCCTTACAGATGTTAACCTGCCATTCAAAACATGTGCAACTACAACTGTGATTCTACTCCCTAGTAGAAGCTCTTTATTAAATTGCACACATTAGATCACCTACAGTATTTTCTTTCATGTCAGGAAAAGAAATGTGTCAGCAAAAGCAGAAGATTTTGGGGTTCATGGTAGGTAAAAATTACAGCAATTCACTACAACCATAACAAGAACATTAAATACAAATACAAAAAGGTCACAATGTAAAAGCAATCTTCCAAATGCAACTCTTTTACAGGTTAGCTCCATATTGATCAGGACCTCAAGACATAGTTTGGAGCAGCTATAAAAAGCTTTACATAGGCCACCTGGCTCCTGAGTTCAGTGGCCATGAGCTCATGGCCAAAATGCAAAGATTATTGTACTTCACCCCACCTGTCCTTATGTGCTGGCTTTGTCAGTGGTGACCAAGCAGTGGGCCTCCCCATCATATGTGTCAGGAGCAGGTCAAGGCGCAGGTCAGTTTGTCCCAGCTCCCACTGCAAGCCACTTCCTGCACCCCGACTGCATTAGCACACGGGTAATCCCAAGCCACACGAGTGTGAAGGAAGCATATTAAGTTTTGTCCCAGCTTTGTGATCACAGGTAGCAGGGAGAATTCTTCATGCCTGCTTTTTCCTAATTCTTTCACAGGCTTTTGGCAAGGTTTTGACAGTGGGTGTCTGCCTTCTAGGCAGATGCATGACTCTTCATCTTCCAAGTACAATTGCTTCTAAGTTTTCTGCTGCTTCTCACTACATATTTAGCTACCCCAACCAGTGGACATTTGCTTTTCTAGTTTTGGTTAACACTGTTTCACCCACCCAACTGATTGGTTTCTCTGGGAGAGCCAGAAACTTCCAAAAGCCTTAAGGGTCTGTCTCCTCCACAGCACTGGTACTTGCCTGTTGCAATAAAGAGAGTTCTTCTGCCCATGAACTTGTGTCCATCATTTAACTTCAGCTTAATGGGCAGTACAACGTAAAATACTAGGCTTTAGAGTTTGGCTTTCTCTCTACTCCTCTCTGCACCTCATCAGCACAGGTCTGATGCCCACTTCATAGGGAAAAACCATCTACAGCCAGCCTTCCTGCAGCAAGAATCGCCTGATGTTCAGTTACAGGAGCATTATGTTTGGCACGTGCCCAGTTTCTGAAGGAGAAGAACCACAGTTTGACATTTAAAATGAGTAAAGAAACTCAAAGGAAAGAGCCAGCATACACAAGCCAGAAAAATAAACTTTCAGGGCACAATATTTGAAAGGGCTCACAAATCTAAATTCAGTGATTTTGAATATCCATCCTTGAAAATTATCTTTATCCTGTCCCTGATGTTCATCCTTGCACTGAACTCAGTAAACCTATGTTCTGCTCTCATTTAGTGACTGCAGAAAAATCATCCACAATAAACTTTATTCTTTTTCCAGGATTAATAATCGTATATCGCACCTGCAGTGAAAATCTGGCTTATACATTAGGGAGAATACAGGACTTTTTGCAAGTTAAGTGAAGACATTCTTGCATTTTGATCATAAATATTCTCCTGGTCATTTCTGGCAAATCTGTCAAAAGACATTTTATACCAATGTCAAAGATGCTGTTATTGGAGGAAAAAGGTAGACTTTGTATTTAAACAAAATGTGCCTGAAACATTGAAAAGCTAATTTAATGTTAACAATTCTGCAACTCAAGCAGTATTGGGGCCAAAAACTGGCTCCAAAAGATAACGGCAGGCAGGGAAAAGACTGTATTTCTGAAGAACATAAAGAAGTAAGTCTAGGAACCACTTCAGCAGTTAAAGAGAGGACGGAAGAGAGAGACTCTTCTCCGATGTATTCTCTTCTATTCACAGGGGCTCTATTGTTTTATTAAAATTAAACCTCAGGGAAACATCCAATAACAGTAAACGCGATTAACCCATCAGAAGAAAGAATGCCTCTATCTTTGATTTACTCTGAAGCATGGAGGTGTTCAGGCTTATATGGCCTCACACTGCAAGCAATTTGATTTGGTGCCAAGGCACAATGTGTTCAGTAAAACACCCTGTGAAAAGTTCAGCTCTGAATTAAAAACCACTCATTTAAATGACAGGTTAATGGAAGATACTTCAGAAGTGCTCTGTCCTACAGTGCCTTCATCAGTAAGTTCCAATAAGAAGGTGAGGGTGCAAGAGTGTTCACAGGGCTGGATTCTGAAAGGACTATGTTGCTGATATGCTTTGGCCAAAACTGAATTTTTGGTTACTTTCCAGATCTTTGATAAGTTTCAAGTTGGCAGTCCATGATAATGGCCATCTGCCATTAGGAAAGAGAAGGGGAATAGTCACACCTTCCTTTAAATCTTAATTTGCCTGTGGCTTGGGATGGAGTAAGATTTTGAGTAGCATCAGTCTTTGGGAGCAACAGAAACCTCTTAGGGACCTCAGATTTTAAGAGTATCTTGCTCTTTTAAAAATCAAGTTCTACAAACCCAAAGTAAAAAAAGGCAGCTTCCTACATTTAAAACCCCTTCAGGCACGTAGGGATGTATCAAGAGATTTGGTACCATGTGGATACATGCTGTACTGTGCAGATGAGAGGATAAATGTTTGCAGGGTAGGTTCTTTCCTAAAGCATGTACAGCAGTCATGGACCAGCATTCTCTCCTAATGTCCTAAATTTCAATGTGCAAATTCCTGCTAGTGGTAACAGAAGCCCAGGCACAGGAAGGGCAGCCAGCTCCTACCTGCCTCTCTCAGTTCAGATTCTTGTGTTGGTGGACATTTCCAAGGGATCTGACTGAACACTTCCCAAGAAATGGCAATTCAGTTTTGCTGCGCATCTGGAGCATCAATAGTGTTATTTTTAGGATATAAAATCATAAACAGAATTCATTATTGGCAGTAAAAACTAGTTTTTCTTTCCTTCCTTCAGGAACACACACTGAAGGAAAGTGCCAGGGGATAACAGTGTGGCATTTAACTTTTGGAAATATCAAAATGTAATGGTTATAATAAATAGTTCACAACCTGAGCTTCAAGATGGAGTCTATACAAGTTAGAAAAAGATGATAAAGTAGTTTCAAATACAGTCTTGATCCCCAAGGCAACTCTTCCAATTTATTATTTTCTTAATTCTCTCTGTCTGTTGTACTATTAAAGGGTTAAACAATGAAAAAAGAAAAAAGCCTGCACATACATCACATGAACCAAGTGAACGACACGCTTTTGCTCATGCTCGAATCCTTTTCAGGGATAGTAAAATTAAATGCTAATTACAGCAACAAGAATTTAAAATAAAAGTAATAAAAACGTTGCTATCTAAAAATAGTATATTTCTGTTTACAAGCTTCAAGTTGTGTATAGGGTGGAACTAAGAGAGAAAAAACATTGTCAAGGCCAAGAGATTACTTTTAAAATTTCATATTGATAACATAAGTCAATATAGTAGAGGTCTCTCTTAGATATACACAAATTTCTTACAAGTTCATTGAAATTTCTCAATAATTATTACTCTCTTCTGAATATGTATCTAATGGCTGCAAGAAGGAAAAGTCTTCAGAACCATCGAGAAACAAATCCAAAAAATAACTTTACACAGAATCTAAAATTATATTTGTTTACTTCAACAAGTGAAAGCTGGATTTGGCTAAAATTTTGACCTGGAAAGTCTTCTATTTACCTGCAAAACACCAGGAAAACACAGAATTCCCACTGAAATTGAGGGGGGTTATTTTTTTTTCTTTCCCATTTTTGTTCAAGTTTGTATTGGTTTTGCTTTACCTTTCCCTCCATTTTTCATGTCTGGAATAGAAAAGCTCAGTCTTTCTACTGTAGGGGAAAAAAGCTGAAAATGAGTTTACTTATCTTCATTTCATACTGAGTGCAAAGTAGAGAACCTATAAAGACCCATAGTCGCTTCAATAGGTGATATAACAAAGAAATAAGCCCAAAAGATTTTACCTGTCCCTGAACTATTTTGTGGTCATTTATAACAGGTTTTGCAAGGAGGTTTTCTTATTCATTACTTAGTATGCATTTAAGTAGCCAGCTTTAAATTACCAATCAACATTCGTATTTATTCTGATGGAAACAAACAACAACAGAAACCTTTCACTGAGGCCTGGCAGTGGGTTTGGGTTAGCTGAAGGATGTACAATTTTTAAGGTGCCTAATTCCCAGTACGTGTAAAGAGGAGTTGTTTAAGACCACTGTGATCAGTCATGATACCTTCGCTTTACCTCAGAAAACTCTATGTTCAGCAAGCCTGTTTGGCAGCTTTTCTGGAGATCATAAATCAAAAGGTTCAGAATAATTTTCAGCATTTTTTGTAGTGAGGCCACTCCTCAGGTCTGTGCCTCACTGAGACAGTCCCTGGGATTAGACTGGGATTAGACAGTTGAAGCAGGAACAAATGAATGCAGTCATGCCACTTGCTGCTGCTCTCTTTAGGGCCAAGAATCCACCAGAAATTCAGAATTTGATAATTCCTCTTTGATTTACAGATACACACTCCAATAAACTGACTTAAACTAGCAATCTTACCACCTCCAAAATGCAGATTATACCACTGACACTATAAAGATATGAAGTTTTACACGATACCAGTTATGATCCAAATTTCCACATAGGCATTTATTACGACAATTCTGCACTTGAGTTAATTTCAGACACTCTACTCACAATACAAAATTCTTTGGCTTTTGACAGCTGACAAAGGAAATGCGCTATTCACACTGTGAATAGGTGTACGTATTAATTTGCCTTTCAAAGCGCATGCAGTCCACTTTGCTGCTGATAATCTGCATAAAACTGGATTAACGAATCAGGAATTCTCGGGGTCACAATAGTCAGTGCGTACCGAAAGTGCTGTCCCATGATAGATGTGGCATGTATGTCTTCCTGAAGAGCTAGAAGGGCTGCTTCTCTGCAGACTGCTGCTATCTGCAAAGAAACAATAAAGAAAACCCCCACAGAAAATTACTATTATAAAATACATTGCTTGAAAGGAAGAAAGTAAACACAAGACACCAACATACTGTAAATGCCAGATGCTCACACAGCCAGATTTTCTCCAACTGTTTTTAATAAATGAGGTTGTGGGTGATTAGGACATCCAAGAAACAGGATATAGCTCAAAATTGAAACCACAGTAACATTACATTTCATATTACAGGATTTTGCAAATTAACTTAATAATCATATTACCTTGTGTTAAACTCCACGTGACACCTGATAAATTAAAGCCCCAACAACTAGCGGTACATTTTTCTGTCCCCAAAGCACAGGAGCAGATATTCCCAGGTTCTGTGGGCACTCTTCTTTCTCAGCTTTACGCTGGGAAAGAAGTAAAAACAATTAATTCCAAAAGGCAGGCTAGAAAGAGAGAGCAGTGGAACAGGAGGAGGGTTAAGGTCTCATAACCTGCAATGTGTTTTTAAGCTCTCCGGACTTTAGACAGCGGAAACAGACTGATGCCAGTGTCATTCTGAAGACACATTACTGTGGTGAAAAGAGCTTGGGGAATGAAAAGAGATATTGTGATTTCCACTGCAACAGGGAAAACAGTGATTGATATTGACTGCTCCCTTATATCTGTAAATGAAAGCGCCAGCTGAAACACATTTGTCCAGCTATTCAGCATATTTTCTCTGTTTGTTCACTTATTGAAAGGAGTTCCCCTGCTTATGCTGTGCTAATGGTTGCCAAAGCTGTTTAGTAGCTTTTCAGAGGATTTAGCAGTATGTTTAGGAAGCTTTCAAGAGAAAACATGCATGGATTTAGATGGCTTTGTCAAGTTACAACAATATTACTGTTAGTTCTGTGCTGCTCTAATGAGCAGTGAAGCTAAACACTGCTCTTATGCATTTTAATGCTTTTCAGGACTTTAGAGACAGTTAAACGTGGAAGTTAAATGTGGAAGCATAGCTGAGATTTAGTGCAGCAACTTCTTGCAGAGGTAAGTAATACATCATCTGGAAAGTTAATGGAGGGATATTGGTCTTCCTCTTCAGGTTTTTCTCCAAGTAGACAGTGTGACTATTTCCCTATCTCAACATAAAAATAAATCTACTTAAAGAAAAAAACTGAACCAGACCAAACCTCCCTTCCCCCATCCATGTCTAACACCAAACCTAGAAACCTTTCCAAAAGGAGAAGACTTGATGGAAAAGTATCCTGGAGTCTAAACTTGTGTTGGTCTCTGAAGGAAGGGTCCATTTCCCCTGGATAAATAATGCAATAAGGGCAAGTTTTACATAAAAGAAGAAGAGACCTGCTGGGGGTTTCCATAGGCATCATTATAAAACCCAGCGTGTACTGCAGCAGGTTTTGACTGTCCTATTCTGCTCACAGAGTCCACCGCCAATCTGCAACATCAGAATTATGGAGCAGGGTATCACTACAGCACAAGAGATTCACTTTTTCAGAGCTGATAGTTTTTGCTGAAGGAAAGTCTCAAGTTGCCAGATCCAAGAAAGAAGGAACAGCACTGCCAGTCTCATTTATTCCTGTTCCATTTGAACACTGATACTCTTAGGAGGAATATTGGCCCATAAGCTGATGCCTCTGATAATGCTTTTTCTCTATGCTTTGCCAAGAGTATCAGTAAAAATTATGATAATTAACCTCCAAAGGGTTTTTTGGTTTTAATTTTAATCTTAAAGACTGAACTGTAAGTCCTGCTATTACCGAAAACTACTAGACATGAGGAAGCACATTTATTTTACTTCCCAGGGACATTTCAGCTGATTTTAATGAAAGAGGAAAGGATTTTAAGGCAGGAACTATCATTCTCCCTTTCCCTGGCTGCACTCAGGATTCTTGTGGACTAAATATTTTCTATATTATTAAGTAATAAACAGTAGGCATTCCGGCACAGTGTTTAAAATTTGGGCCCTTGTGGCTGGTCACAGGAGTCATATGGCATTGTTTCCACTCCTTGGCTAACCCAGAGTATCAGGTTTCTGAGGTAAGAGATTCAACAAGGCAAGTGTGATTATTTTTCTTCATTCAAGTATGCAAACTTAAAAAACAAGTCCTCACCAGCATTCTCACTAGCTAATAAAGCTAAATCACTTGTGGAAAGCAAACACAAGGAGTAATACAGCCACAGTGAAATGAGAGCAAATTCATCTGGTGAAATCTACTGTGTTATTGGCCTAAGGTCTACTAGTTTCTCATAGATCTGTCACAGTCACATTAGGGCATTTCTTACCACACCAAGAAACAGAAGGGGTTTTAAATGTCATTTCTGCCCAAATTTAAAACAAACATAGATTGGGTCAAATGAGGTAAAGAGGGAACACAGCAAAAAGGGCCAATTGACAGCAGAGACAGGAAGAAAACCCACGGCTTTGCAGCAAGGCACATATCTTTCCCAGGCTTAGTGACACTCCAAAACCAGAGGCTGCATCTAGATCATCAGTTTTAAAAACTTGCAGCAGACCTATCCTCAGTGAATTTGTCCTATTACTTTCTTAAATCACTTCTCTTTTTGGCCTACACAACATAATCCTGTAATGATTGGCATGGTCTAATCATGCATTCTATAAAAAAGCATTTTGGTTTGTCTTAAACCTGGTGATTTCAGCAAGTGCCTCCTAGTTCCGCTGTTATGAGAACAGTGATTCATCGGTTGTTCCCCATTCACCTTCTCCGTACTGTCAATGATTTTACAGTTTGATCTCATCCCCCCTCAGTCAAGTCTTTGCAGAGTCCTTCGTGATTAAGTTCGAGCTCCTGCAGAACTTGGCCATCCTTCAGCCTGTCTGCCACGTCGCCTTCACTGGCTCTTCTCTACCCTTGTGCTGTTGAGCAGCTGAAGCCACACGGTGCAGAGGGAGCCATAACATGGCAAAGTACTGTTCCTGGGTTCTCTTCCTATTACTGCATCTGCCATCATATTAGTGCCAAGATGATTTTTCTCAGATTATCCACACTGCATCCAGTATCTTCTCCTGAGTGACAATATCTAATTTAGGTTGCATGCTTGTGAATTTGAAACCTGGGTAATTTTTCTCCATTGCATTTATCAGGATGAATAGCCTCTGCCTGCCTCTATAAATGAATGCTGTGAACCAACACTACGTATCTGCCAATTTTAAGACAATGCTTAATGATTTTCGTATACAAATCCAAGGGATCACCGTTTTTACCTTTTCAATATTAAAAAAGACAAAAATGCGAAGTCTTTTGCATCTCTGTGTGTTGTGAGGAACATGAATAATGTCCTAGTCCTGTTCCAAAGGCAAAATTGCAGCTTGATGTATTGAAGGACAAACTAGATATTCTTTATTGCATCTGAATACAGAGTGGCTTTCAGCATTGACTGTTAAAGTAGTAATGAAGACATTAAGTGATTGACAGAAACAAGAGTAATTAAACAGCAACAGGCCAGGCACCAGGTAATTAAGCAATAACTACTGAGGTGTGGGGTGTTATTATAGAGATGAATAGCCAGCCAGGTGTGGCTGAATACTACTGAATCCAGGAGCACCAGAATACACCCTGGTTTGATTGTTAATTTCAATTCTAAATCAAAGTTTAACAAACACAGTTCTCATTTTCAATGGAATGAGAGCAAATTACTGACCTTACATTGGTCTGCTGTCTGCAGACCTCTTCTAGTGAGGAAACAGTTTTGAATTCATGTGTTAAAACCGTATTTTTATAAAGGACTGATTTATCATCTCAGTGAGTGCTTTAAGGTCAGAACATAAGCAACTAATTTAGAATCCCACTTCAGTCAAAGAAGTGACTGTATCAAGATATCCTGGGAGGAAAGGAGAGCGAAAATTTGCTATCTTAACACTGATTAGTAATAAGCAAAGCCACACACAAGCTCACAGTTAAGGTGCAAATAACTGAATCCCAAAATAAATGGATTTACACCTAGTCATACTTCCCCCCCCAACACTCCCAGCAACAATAAAATGCCCTGTTCCCTGAATAAACACTATTCAGCATAACCCATCTTTCTCTTGAAACCATTGGTTTACACTGCCTGATTCAGTTTGGCTGATTCTCCCCCACTCTGGCATTAAGCACCGACTCTTTCCAGTGGACTGAAAGTCCTTTTCATTTTCTTTGTATTTAAAGTGTTCTAAACAGCTGTAAAGAATTTCTTTTTCCCCTCAAAAAAAGGAGGAAAAAAGAAACGAGCTTCTGTGTTAAAGCCTTAGGTATTTTCAAGAAAGTGGTTTTGTAAGTACAGAGTCTGTTGGGAACACCTGTGAATGTCGGGTTTAATTGGGCTGCAGCTGGTGTCGATTGTGTGCGCCCTAACTGGCAGCCACTGGCTGGCTGTACATTGTGTTTCATTTTCCTTTTTCCTTCCTTTTTAACTTGCTCCTCCACCCCCCCAGTTCAAGTTGTAAGGGATTGTGTATAAGAGGGATTAGGAGCCTGGAAACAGAATAGTACCCTGCGGTTTGTGAATAGCACAAATTGTGGCGCTTCCTGGAGGAAAACTACCTGCAGGACTGCGTGCCCATGTGGTGTGAGCCTGCTAGGCAGTGTCAAAAGGACACTGTCTATAGGTTGGGGAGCTTACTTTCCAGCTATGTTAAGGAGAGATAAAAAGTTTATACATGGCTTTTTGAAAAGACATAAACAACTCCTGGGTCAGGACATCAGTTTCTTACTCAAGCAAATGCTTACTCACATCAGGCACCTTATCTTACCCCTGCATCAGAAGCTGCTCTACAGAGAGCAACAGCCTCATCCACATAAAACCAGGTAAGTCGGAAGACTCTCAGGACCCTGGGCCATCACCTGGTTGAGGAAAGATGTGGGCATAGATGTCTTTCCAAAGTGAGAAAACAAATCAGAAGATGCACTGTAGTCAGAGAGGCTAAAGGGAATGGCAAGTAAAGGTTGCTGATGGTATTCTAAAATCTACATAAATATCTCTGTTCCATGCAACTCCAGCAGCACACAGCTTCCCATGATGGACTTGTATGAAGCTCAATGCAGTGCTAGGCAGAGGTAGTAAATACCTTCAGGGTTTTCCCACTCCCAGCAGGTCACTCCTGCTTGAAGCGTGGGGTGCCATAGCCCCTCTTTCCCCCTTCTCCTTTGTGCACGCACCACCCGCTGCCGACTGCAGGCTCCCACCCAGCTCTTGGGCTGGCTTCGGTGCTAAACTGACCCTTTCATTAACTGAGTCAATGCACCAGACCATCAGAAAACTAATCCAGACAAAAAAGGCCTTAGCCCGCTGCTGGGGTATTGAGATGGGATTCACCAAGTCCCAGTTGGTATGGAAGGGGTGGAGAGCATAGCAAGTGGGACACCGCTGCCTCCAGCAGCAAATAGCTGCTGGATTGCCTCATGAAACGCTGTGCTCACTTACCCTGTTTTAGCATCCTGCTGCATACAGCTGGCAGTATGAACAAGCTCAGGTACCACAGCACGATACTGGCTGGGTGAGGAAGACGTATCCTAGATAATGCTTTGGACAACATCCTACTATTAAAGATGAAAATACTGATTTAAGATGTCACAAATATAATTTTTCCTTTAAATCAGACTAAACTGAGAGGCTCTTTAAAAGTGAGACATGGAATTTTTGATGTATTTCAAAAAGTCTTAAATTTAGTACTTCTTTTGTGGTTCAACTTTCCTGTTTCATGTATAAAACAGATAAAACAGGAAAATATAAGACTGCATGCCTTTATTTCCTTCTCTGAGAAGAAAAATTCTTACAGACCACTACAAATCTTGTTCTGTTTAGGAGAAAAAGCTTTCAATGCTATGAAATAATTGATCACCCTGTAACAAATTCTGATTTAATCTTTGACAGAGAAAGAAGAGCCCCTGTATGTGTATCTCATCATTCTGCTCGGTTCTATAATCCATAGATTTAAATGAGATGGATTATATGTTTGGGCATTTTGGAAAATGAAAATAATCTATTCTAACCAGAAAACGGTAAAGTGCATCAGCATAATGCTTTTCATACAGTATCCATTGACTCCTCAGATTCATGTATTATATACGTACTATAGGAGCTTTGGAGTGAATTTACTCAGTATGATTGCTGCTCTGTAAAACTTTCCTACCTAAAGTGTGCAAGGCACTCACAGACCACACAAATGCCTCAGTGAGACAAAGGTTTCTTTGATCTCTAAGCAACTGTGTTTTACAATGTTATTAGTTTTCCACAAGTTAAAGTGCATACATCTATATAGTTCTGTATTCATGAACACTGACCTGGAACAGATGAGTTCCTATTCATATTGCAGCCATCCTCTGTGATAATATCCTATAATTAAATATTATTTTTTACAAAAAGATAGACTTCATTGCTTATTAGAGACATTCAATATGAGTAGACATACTTTAAAAACAGGTCTGTAGTGATGAAGCAGCACTTTGCAATTCTTAATTAAAAAGGATGGGGATTATTTGTATCTCATGTCTCTGATCCAACAGGCTGAGCAAACAATCCCTGCTATTCCTGATTGCTTTTATGAAACTTGTTACAGAAATGTAACTGAACAAAACCAGCTCCTTCAGTGATGTCTGTAAGTGACCTCAGTTCAGAACTGAGAAAACTGGCCTAAGGCTTCACTATTTAATCTATAGTTTGCTTATTTGTGTCATTTTGAAGACTGATGTGCATGTGATCATGCATGTGGGTGTCAGCAGCTTACCTGAAGTGCTGCCCAGGGACATAAAGTGGTTGTGCCACCTGAATGTATCTGATCTGACCAGGACGATGGCTTCCACTCACCTCCTTCCACAGTGGCCACAGCAAAGACCAAATCCTCCTCTGCCCACTCTTCCCTGTTTCAGCTTGGAGATCCAGGCTTCAGGTTAACCTAGTCTACCTGTTGTGGTCACCTGGTGTCAGCCAGCTTGGTGTGTCAGCCAGGGACTTAGCCAGGCAATTAGCCAGTAGCTCGTGTGGGACAACAGCATCATGGCAACAATTCATGAGACAGCAGTGACCACAAAATGCTGCTTTTAATTGCTCTTAGAGTACCAAAACCTGAGCACGAGTTGTGCCTGGGCAGCAGACAGCATCACATGTGTCAATAGCTCTTACTATTCCATAAAGCTTAAACATGCTCAGAGAAGAGAAAGATGAGGTATATAGCCAAAATTAAGCATATGTATCATAACTACAGTACATGATGACAGCTAGAAAGAATAAACCAGAGCCTTAAGTGGTACATGCTAAGTGTCATCACACATACCTCTGCTCATCCCGACATGTTCTAACAGAGGGAAGCTTTGACTCCAACTGCAGGTTTTCTTTTTATTTCTCTCCACTCTCTTAAAAAAATATTACTAGATGTGGTATCCTTCCAAGCAATATATAAAACATGTACATTCCAATTTAACTTTTGTAACTACAAGCCCAAAATGCAGCTATTTTCCAGAACGTACTCTGCCGATATGGCTCCCATCACTTTGGCAGGAGCATGGCATAGCTGCACCTTTCACAAAGGAATTCTGTAACAAAACGAGTTTTTACATGCTGGGACTAAATATTTTTAAACAGTATTCTCTGCCAACTTTGAGTTTCAGCTATATTTGTGCAACTGAAAAGAAAAAAATCACACACGTTTCTATACAAGATTAAGCTGCATTTCTGGTTAACCTCAGAATTATTTCATTTTTATATAAACATTTAATGAGAAAGTTTGCCTTCTTCCTTCAATGAGGAAAAGGAGGCCAAGCCACTAGAAAAACAGAGTCTCTCTATATGTATGTGTGTGTGTGTGCAGGCACTTGTTTTAATTAAAAGTAATAAACAGAATGCTGTGTTCTCACTCACAGTGAGCTGTTACTACAGAGGACCTGTACTCAGCGCCAATGCTGTTTTGCTGAATGCTGCTAGCAAGACAGATTGAATTATGCAACTAAAACTATAGGAGTAGAACTGGAGGACATCAGCAGCTGCAGTTGTCAGGAGTTTCTCTCTAGAAAAGCAAAACAAAAGAAAAAAACTACAAAACAGATTTGGCAGCTTCTGCCTTATGAAACCCATTACAGTGTAGGTGCTGAGCAGCTGTTGCGCTTGCTTGCTTTCAGATTTTGAGGCTGACAGATACCAGGTTGGGTGACACATTCAGCATATTCAGTATTTCTTGCCCCGGGAGATAATTCATGCCTTTCCTTCTCAAACCAGTAATTCTTTTCTCAAGTTTAACCTGGGAGAGTAGCCGAGGCCTTAGCCTCCTATCAAAACAAAGCAAATAAAAGTGATTCCACAAAAGAAATTGGGAGAAGTGCCCTCCCTTCCCTAAAAATACTTTCTTTTCCATCAGTAAGGCACAGGCAGGCTAGGACTGCCTTTCCACTCCAGCAGCAGTTCTGTTACACTCTATCACCGCTTAAAGACTGCTAGAATCCTAACCTTTTGAATTTGCACAACAAAATATGAAAGCGAAAAATCCTTTTTTTATGGGTTTATTCAGACTCTCCCTTTCATCCTGTCTTTATATATATGGCAAATACTGTCTCCAATTTAAATCTTGCATTGCAGGTTAATCGCAACTGTATTTGTAGTTACCTACATATGAGATACAATACAATACAGAAAAAGCAAACTCAGTTAAAAACAATGGCCAGAAAGCCTAGCAAATCTCGTAGAACCTTAGCATTTCTATCAGTTTGGACAGAAAACATGCAGATCCTAGGATAATGAGAATGAGAGATGCATACTTTCTGGGTCTCTGACTCTTTACAAATGCATACACATCCTGAGTTGAGGCAAGGAGTAAGAAGACATTTGTTGTATGGGGGCCTTAGCTTGCATGATGAACAATGTCCTTAATGGAAGCTCTCTTGCTTTTATTTACTGGGTTCTCAGTTTCTGGAAGGTGCGAGATGTCTCCCGTGGCGTATCTATTTCCTCAGCAGAATGCTAGAGGAATTCTGGACTGTTTCAAGGTTTACCTCTTGGAGCTTCCCGTGGTACACAGCTGTTCATGTTTCCCAGGAAAATCAGGGAGGAGGGCTACTGCATGCCTGTATTCCAGGGAGGCAGAATATGGCTGGGAGGACAGGCTGACCTAGCAAGCAATGCTGTTAGACACAGCTAGTTGCCTTGGTGTACGATTACTACTCCTAAAGGAGGAAGTAAAAAGGCTGGTAAAGAATTTAAAGTAAGCTTCAATGGAAGTTTTACTTGTGCAAGAAGAGAAAAAGAATAATTATAGCAAGAGAAACACCAGTGAGTGATATAAAAATACGAAACAAGAAAAGTGGTGTATCAACAATGACTTCAAGTTAAGGATTTACGTAAGGGGTATATTTTAATGGAATAGAAAGTCAGTAAAATAGCAGTATGACAGACATGACAGTGTGACCTGTGCTTCCCAACAGTCAGTCTAAACCAGGGACACACTGATCACCATCTCTTTTTGGTCTAGCCCCTTGATGAGTCTGTTCAAGCGCCAACCAGCAGAAACCTAATCTAGCAACACAGAAGAGAGGAGTTTTTACTGGTTTAGCACCCCGAACTGGCTCACCTAGGATGCAGGCAGGAAGGTAGGCAAGGTAGGAAGGCTCTGAAGGCAGGGAGAGGACAAGGCTGCAGCAGAAAGTGGGTTTAAAGCACACTGAAGCTTAGAGATATATTGAAACCACGTACAAATGTGTTCACTTGTGCAGTGTCTTTCACTCATCTGCCAATTCAAAAGCTAATGCAAGATGCATCTAATTAAGAAAAGGATATGCCTGGTGTATACAGAGAGGCATTCACTGGTGTAGGCAACCTTGTGAGTGGTCCTTTCAGGTGGGCAATCCCCATATTTCCCGTAAGGATCTTGGTGTTCTGACCTGACACTCCTCAATCTACTGGTTTTAACATCTGCATGCTGAAAAGAATACCAAGAGTATTTTGAGTCATAAAATGCTTACTACAGTTCTACAGTCTGCATTAGTATATACTGTTATAAGTAGAAACTTTTAGTTTCTATAAAAGTTTCAAACAATATATTTCAGGTGTATCCCTACTGTGTCTTCTTAATATAGACCATAGGTAAATGTGACCCATTGCTTCTGATCTCAAATTACCCAGTCCAGTGAATCATTAGGTGTGTACTGTGAGGGATTCACAGCACTATCCCAAACTACCAGCTCCCTCACAAATGGACCAGCTTGTCACCAGTATAGTTGTCCCCCATCACTCTGGGAATGAGACAAAGAACAGAATTGAGGCAATGTAAGATAAAACGCTGAAATGTAAGAACTTGTCATCAGAGCTGTCACTTGCCTTCAGTGAAAAGCTAGGAGCAAGCAGATTAACAAGGTATCTGCTTTTGCATTGTTAACATTGAAACTTGTCCTTTTAGTGCCCTCCTGTAGCTGAGAAAACTGAATTCATGTCATGTCTGAAAGTCACTGCAGTATTTTGGAAAACCGGATCTGCTATTCCATGGATAACACATTTAATTTAGCAAATTCCTTCATTTCTTGTCTTCCATACTACTAAACTTCTCAGTTTGTGCTATGTTACTGAGAAAACGTTCTTGGTCTCTTGGGTTTTCTTCCCCTCCTTCCTTGTCTAGACAAGACAATGTAATGCAAATTTCCAGCACTATGGAGAGTTAGAAAATGGGTCACTTGCATTGCTCTTCACAAGGATGTTTTATGTTCAGAATTTATCCTCAACATTTTTGCAAATACACATAGGAAGAAGCAGAGGAGTCTCCCTTTGCTTTCCTCCAGGTTGTATACAGAAGAAGCAGAGGAGTCTCCAAACACAGTAAATGATCATCGAATGTACAGGATGCTACCACAGAAGCACAGGTTTCCATACTGAATCAAAAAAGCAAATGCTGTTTTCTCTCCTATGTATAATTATTCACCATGTGTATGTATCTTAACACTTCCTGCTTGGTACCAAATTCAATACTTTTCATGGTCTCTGGAAGACTTTGCAATACAAGTTGTTCGCTTTGTCACAGCAACGCTCCAGCACTGTCTTTTTTTCCTCTCACATAACCAAACCAGGAGCAGCAGCTGCAGCACCACAGAGCCCTGAAATAACGTGGGACTCTTGCTCTACGTCATTACATGTTCTTTCACTAAACAAAAGGCCACAAGGAAGTTGTATTGTACCCATAACCAAACGTATGCCACAGGTCTCTCCCCTTCCCAATTTTTCCCCAGCT
This sequence comes from Agapornis roseicollis, assembly GCA_002631895.1. Taxonomy (NCBI): domain Eukaryota; kingdom Metazoa; phylum Chordata; class Aves; order Psittaciformes; family Psittacidae; genus Agapornis; species Agapornis roseicollis. Next base: position 55,505 of record NDXB01013763.1, read on the forward strand.
GCGGATCATTCAGAACCCCACGGATGGGTTTTTTTGTACGAGGAGGACCTTCCACCTCTCTGCGGACAGGGCACTCAAACCCCACTGCCCAATGTGAGATACGTCCTTTCCAGAGTTAATTTCTAACTTCCTGACTCTAGTGCATTAGAGATTTTCAGGCTGCCTTGGCAGTCACTTACCAGCATGTGCAGACCCCATTGCAGCAGCAAATGCAGAGTCAGCCCAAATGAAAACCTCCGGACTAACTGCAGAATTAGTTACTTGGGTGAATTTAGCTCCAGAGAGCCCCACAGTTCAAGAAACAAGGTAACACAGAGGGTGCAAACCTTTACCCCAATCTGCTGTGCAGTAAGGGAAGGCAGGCGTCCTCAATGTGTCACTCAAACACCTGATGGTTTTCGGTTTGCATTTTCTAAGGCACGCAACTCATAACCCGTAGATGCACACAGCTATAAATCTTGGCACCCTCTTCAGTATGAAAGGATTTCCCCTGGTATTCAATTTTCTTTGCTTTACCTTAAGTCACCCTGATCATGCTGACATCTACTATCATAACCCTAAAAGATCCTTAAACAAACGAAAAGGACTGACTTCCACTCCTGGAGTTCTGCTTCCAATTTTCTAAAGGAAATTAAATAATGTATAAGTCAAATGCTGGGCGTAGGCCCAGGCAGCTGAACATCGCTTTGTCCTTTCAAAGCAAAGACAAAGTGTCTGCTACAGAAGGGACAAGCCAAGAGAAATAAAGCTTAACCTCAGCTCCATGTGAAAGTGATTTGGGATAATCAGGGGAATATGCAAAGAGGTTAAGAGGGGGACCACATACTAACAGGAGAACTTTACATGATGATCAAAAACGTATCAACAGCTGACCTTCACCTGGGGGAGCTGCTCAGCACCAGCAGGCTGTTACACTGGAGCAGAGTACGAAGGGCAGGAAAAAGATGACATGAGCAGGAAGTGAAAAGTCTATTTATATCTGGTATTTGTCATGTCATGGTAATCTTATCAAGGTTGGGTTTTTTTCCAGTTTGCAAGATGTATAAATAAGTACTGCATGACAACCTTGCAGCGACTCAGCTATGCAGTAAATGCACACGCTACTTTCCAGTTCTCCTTTAGCTAATACATACTACTAAGATTATTAAGTCACCACCAAGGATTTATGTACTATTGATGGACTGCTGATCCTTCTCTTTAACACAGTCTACAGAAGGGGAAAAACCAGTAAAAACATACTAGGTATTTTCCTGGTCTTATTTTCAAAGCGAGTGATTGCTTTAATTGCCACAAGGCATTCCTTACAACTATTGGGAACATATGTATTTTGTAATATGATTTCTCTAGTTAAAGAAGATCCTGATCAAGTTTACATGGCTCAAAGAGTTTATGCTGACGTTTCTGCACACAGAAGAGTGGGCCTGAAATCTCAGATTAGCACTAGTCTTCATAATTAGGATCAACATAACCCTATCTGCATAACCAAAACTTTGATGGAGAGAAAAAGATGCACAGCTGTTAATGCTACAACTATGTAGCCCTGGCTATTTAAAAAAATCTTCCTCAGGATATTATATGTATGTATTATATATTATTTCATACGCTACCAAATATTTTAGATGCAATGTAAATGGCCCTTAAATTCAGATGTCATAACCCTCAGTGTCTTTACCCTTTCCTGAGTAACCAGCACAATTATTTTCAGCACCATCATTGAGCCATTGTTTGGTCTGCCACAACAGTAACTGAGGAGCTGGCAAAGCAGGGATGGCCACACAACAGTCACATACATATGTGAATCCAACAAACATCTTGCCCAGCTCTTGCAAACATGGTAGGAAATGCTTCACTGTTTAAAAAAGAAAAGCAAATCCTCAAGCAAAAATACTATCTATTTCCCTTTCAGAAAGTCGAGTTTGTATATACAATTTCATTTCGCAGAGTTACTTGAGGTACGTTGTGAGTACCATTTAAATCTCAGGATACAAATTCATCTGACCGTTAAGCGCATTTGTTTCAGAACAACTAACAGGTTTACTCGGTTCACAGACTTGTAATTTACCAACAAGTACCTGTACATTTCATGAGACGATAAAAAATTAGAACAGGCCTCAGGAATGCCAGTTCAGTATAAAGAGACAAGGCAATTGAATCAACTGTCAGGAGCTGGGAGATTCTCCTATCCATCCCCCTGCCACCTCTCTCCCAAGAGAACCCAGCAAATGAAGCATTAGCCCATGCTAAGACTGTGTTTAAAAAAGCAGACCAAGGAAAGGAATGAGGGTGGGCTTTAGTGGGACCACAGGGCTTTATACAAACACTATTAGAATAAAATCCTCTGTGAAGACCTCCAAGTTTCACATCACTTTGTCTCTGCAGGTTACCAAATATCAATAACAAGAAGAAACAAACAAACCATAAAGAAGGATGGTAAGAAGTAGGAAGTTTTTACAGAATGTGGTTGTTTTGCCATCCTTGAATTTAAACAGAACCAGACACACAGTATGCTACCCACACATGAAAAGAGGAGAGCCAGAAGGGAAGGGGAGACTTCCCTCTTTTCCCCTCTCCTTGCTTCAAGGAAGCATCCCTGAAGGCACACAGGCATCTGCTTTGGGTTCCTCTGACGTCAGTAAATACGACTGAAGTAAAGCACATGCATAAATACATTCCAAAACCTATCTGCATTTAATAACTGGAAGCTAAATAGAAGCTATAAATCAAGGAGCAGAACACATTCAACCAACAAAGAAGATCTTTTTTGACTTTAAGGTGATATTACTTATGGCTCTGCAAAAGTTTGGACTCAGTAATACCCATTATTAGAAATAGAGATAGTTTCTACTGCAGGATTAAATCAATTAATTTATGAATACTAAAATATATGCACTGGTGACAGAAAAGAGTTGTGATTAATACCAGTGTGACACATTTCCTTGGTGCTTTATAGCTCAAACATAGTATTAACATTAAATAGTTAACCTAGTCGCAGCTAGGTTATTACGTGTAAAGGTTCCTGAGTTCCCAAACTCCTATGTAGTATGGATTTAACATAAAGATATTCTACAAACTACTGTCCTTCATTTCCATAGTCACCCGAATTGTCTGTTCCCAAGGTGTAAGTCATCTGCATTTCAGATCCAGGCTTGTTAAATACCTGACACAGAAAGACAGGGGCTTCCACCAAGAGTTGCAATACAAGCGGTGAACAGGCAATAGAACAACCAGGCACCAAGTATTTCTGCCTGGTTTTTAAATATCAATGTCTCCAGTAAAAGGAAAACAGGAAGAAATGTGTTTGTCTGCTACAAGGCTACTCATCCCTGCTGGATGATTTTGCTAAGGCTGCTGGGCAGGAAATTGCGATCGGCAGCTCAGGCAGCGTGTGGCTCATGTTCTCAAAGAGGCTGTGAGAGGGGAAGAAAGATGGGTTTTCCTGTGGGAATGAGCACACGCTAGGGACCCTGGCAGGGTTAGGCAATAGTCTCTCCACACAGGAGCCTGCCATTTGACTGCCCCTTTTCTAAGGCACTGAGTGTAGGATTACAAGTCTTGGCTCTATCACAGATGCAAATTTTCACCACCTAGCAGGCTCTGCTGCCACCTGGGATGCCTCTCCTTCCTGGGGTCAGTCCTCATTCACCTCCTATACCTCATGGACTGTTATTAGCTCCCTGGGACAGACTCCAGTTTATTAGATCCTGTGTGGCAGTGTCTGTGCACATGGGTCTTCTTTATACAAGGTACTAATTCCTATTTAAAAATTTATCATCTGCTTACTGGAAAAGACAAGATCTGAAACAATCTACAGGGACTTTGAGTTTGTCACCATCTGCCACAACCACGTATTATTTAAGCACAGATATTGCCTCTAATTATGCCTCCTCATTATGAGGTGCACACTGAGGGGCAGAAGAAGCATGACTCAAAGCTGAACAAGTGCTAATACAGACTTGAAACAGGTGCAAAGCAACGTGGGCAGATGCAGGGCTGGTGTGCACAAGCCTGACATACCTGTCTGCAGTGGCTCAGGGACATCCCATTGCCCGGAGCTGGTCTCTGTGTGTGGGTTCCCACCACCCCTGTTCTTCCCAGGGATGGTGGAGAGTGACAGCAGCCACTGGGGTACTGGGCACAGTAAGGACCTGTCTCAGGTACTGCCACGGGAATCACTGTAGTGGGATCTAATTCCTCAGTAACAAGCAGGATTGGGTCCTAAACTATCAGTTCCCAGTTTTCATTAGTCTTGTCCATCCTCAGGCCAATTTTTGCACTGGCATAACCCCTTGGGCCTAACAATACAAGGTTGATTTCTGTAGTATCATCTGCATGTGGCTTTGGGAAGACTATTTATATATCCCACTACAGGCCTTGCAGGAGTAAACCCCAACTCTGAAGGAAGATTTTTGACTAAAAAGAGTAGCCTAGACCATGGGCAAAAAAATAAGACTGAAATATATTTAACAAATACAAGAAGTTAATGCTCTCCTGTATATTGATTTGAGTTATTAGCACCTAAATATTCTACATGGTTGAAAGTGTATTAATGAGCTGGAAGACAAAGCTATTTAATCAGAAAAGATCAGCAGTAATTTCCTCTGCAGCAGATTTACATGCAGCAGCCATGTGTGTTTGTTTATGATCTCTACATCTGGTAATGAGTTTTTGACATGATGGAAAGCTGCGGTAGAATAATGCACTCTATTCCTCACACCGACTAATTAATCTGGAAAAAGGCACTTTAAAAATAAACACTAATTTTCAGCAGACCATAAAGAAAAGGTAACAACTGAATCACAGCATCGGCCTAAAAACTGGTGCAGCAACCTCACAAGCATGAAAAAAAGGTGATTTTTAACTCTGAGAGTACCACACGAAAAGTGTGCACCTCTCTACGCTGCAAACAGTGCGTTAATGTTTTAGGTTTTTTCTGAAAGAGCAAAGCAAACATACACTTTCTTCCCTCAGAAGTCTTACTTTTGCGCTGCTTCAAGAGTGACATACCTGATACCTGCAGAGATGATCAAAACCTGAGTTATAATCTGTAAGAATCACTAAAACCAGTAAAAGATGGCAGAGCTATAATATTCCCCATCATTTGCACGCTGGGTGCTAAAGTGCAGTTTGTGTTCACAGGTTACCTACAGTAATACTGTGGACATCACCCTTCACCTCCTTCTGACAATTGATAAAATAAGCAGTAAATTACAGTTTACACAAGTCACATTGACAGGAAAAGCAGCCAGTGCAAACAGGGTCAGACATCAGGGAGATGGTGTTGAGCAGGGCTGGCTGCTTGGTGGGGAGTGCAGGGGGAATTCAGTGTCCTCAGCTTCCACCAAAGTCATTCCATTGCTTTTAGTCACTGCACCAAGACCTTGTCTCCACAGGATGTTATGCTGGAACAGCTACTGCATTTACATTCACACCCTATCTCATTCCAGGATAACTTCCTCACACTGATGTGCCCTTAGAAATACAAGAAAAAGCATTTGTCTGTGGCTGCATTTAGCCCTAGGCTGAAGTCTCACCAGATAACAGAGAAAAGAGACTTGGCTTTATCTTATAAACTGTGCTAATATATATCACCACCCTTTGGACTGAAACCAACTTCTCTCTAATCTCCCAATCATTTCCCATAGAAAGCACATACTTTCTACAGCCCATGAAAGAAGGCAAGGATGTTAGGAAAGCCAGAAAGATTGCAAGGCAATGAAAGCCTGTGCAAGCTGCATCCAAGAACAAATTTCTCAACTTAAGACACCTGAACTATGAAATGAGCCCTTTCAGTGACTGAGGAATTACTATAGTGGCTAAGAGCAAGACTGCATAGGCCACAAGTACTGAGGAACATCACTGCAGAACCTTGGGACTGATTCCCCAGTTGAAGGTAAATTAGGTAAAAAGATAAGCATTGAGCAAACAAACGAGATCTAAGCTTTTCATTCACGTTGAAGGGACAATATCAAATACAGTTTCTTCTGCCAAGAGCAGCTCCTGATCTCCCACTCATACAGCCAGCGTACAAAATCTGTAACTCAGCAGTTCTTGTCTGCACTGCAGCTGCAACTGAAGATGCATTTGTGTGGTACTCACAGTTTGGATCCCTAACCATACCCTGTACAGACCATCTGCAATGCCCCTGTCTCCCCAGTTCGGATTTCCCAACACAAGCTGTGAGAACCAAGGGGAGGACAGCATGTCTGACAGGGACGGCCTGTCAGATACGCCCCGTGAGGTACAGCCAGGTAAGGTCAATAATGACAGGAACACTGAGTTGCTGAAGTGGAACCAGCAACTCCCTAAAGCCGCTTTGTTTTCAGGAAGAGTGCACAGGCTGAAGCCTGCTGAGTGCCAGCCTCTGCTGCAGCACTGAGCATGAGCGAGTGAACAGCACATCATTTCTGGAGGTGATCCACTTTCTCTGTATCCCCACTGACTTTTTTCTGATAAAGGTTTTAATTATGCTTTTTTGTCAGTGCCTGTGTCTCGGTGGGTTCCTACATCTGCAGAACACCTTCATTCCACTTAGACTAATTCTTTCCTTTGCTGCTGAGAGAAAACAAGTTACAGCTTCAAACCACATAGGGCTGCAGGTTTAGTGCTGCAGAATCCCCCACTTGCTGCTGCTCCCCTTTCCTCAATTCTCTATCTGATTTAGTGCTTACTTTCAGACCATATGGGAAACATGTCAGAAAAGCATGCATCCGGGTTCATGTTCAGAATAAATACTTTTTATGACTATTCCCATGACCTGCAGCAATAGACTAGATTAGTCACCCACAACTATGTATAATCATACCATCATTTAAATACATTTTCAAACAGAATACATTTTAAGATACAGATCAACTAAATATTCTTCTATAGGCTTTCTAACACCCATTTCCTACAACTTTACCATTTCTACCTGAGAAAGAAAGTGTTATCTTTCAAGTGTGGAGTCAATACAAATAGAAGAACAGAAACCCAGAGGGCCGTGCCAAAGCGCAGCCTGCAGACTACTATGTGGTCTGTTCGGTTTTCTTAGCAAAAGAACGATGCAGTACCGCAGAAAAAGACCTTAAAATGGGACGCTGATGCTCAAGTAAAAGTGCCAACTATCAACATATATATATATAAACAAAAACAAAACCAGAGAAAACCCACAACACCCAAAAGGAAATAACTTTTTATTCTCTGCCTCTTTCAGAAAACCAAACTTCCTACAATTTCAGGTTCATCCAAAGGCAGAATTGTAAGTTTTCTGCTGGAGAACAAAATATTTCTCAAGCGGAATATATCATTTACTGCAAAGCCAGGTAAAGAAAGGATCAAATTCAACCTCACCCATTACACTCAGCAAGAAAATGGATAAAATAATTTTAAATTGAAGTACTTAAAGTCTTTTCAAGCAGGAACATTCTTAATTCTACTATAAAACATCAAGTCAATGACACAAAGCTATATAAATTATTCAACTTAGTGTTTCTTTTTTTTTTCCAGAAGAAAGACTAAAGCAAAATTTATAAAAGTAAACTTAAGAATTGCTTTTTCTTTCCCTGTGTAAGTAATGAGACAGCAATACTGAGTGCTACTACTCCTTATTCAGGAGCAGTTTTGTTTTAATTTGTCATCAACCTCTGAGTTGAAGAAAAATCCAATGTGTCCCTTTTGCTTTGGGAAATGGTTCTGGCAGTCTTCTAAGTGTTGCTGCACATACACCTGTCCAAAGTAAAGAGTGTCTGTAGGTCTCCTCTGTTTCTGGCCACCCCTCAAAAGCAAAACTCATCTGCTGTTTGATATTTGCAGAACATCTCATCGGCCAAATTGAACGACTGCATCACATTACAGGACTTAACCAGAACACATGGGAATCTTCCTTTGGCTACAATCATGCACAGAAGATGAAAAAAAAAAAATGTAGAGATTTCCCAAGGTAACTTTGCTTTTTATAATTCTTTTTTATTCTTATTTATTTTTTTTCCCCACAAATGGAGGGCAGGTGTCATTTCTAGAGGCAAACGTCAGAATACTCTTATAACCTTCTAAAAAGGAAAGGGATTTTACTTCTTTTCAAGTAATGCTCTCCCCATATGTTTCTGAGACAGCGTGTGCAGTACTGTAAAGTCTCTCCCTCTCACCGCAGCATTGCAGTTCAGCAAAACACTCGACTAACTGCAAGCTAAAACTAAGCTGCAAGCACCTGAGTAAGTCTCCTCCTCACCAGCATAAAGGATCCTGAAGGAGGAGGGACTTGCCCTTAGTTTTGAAGTGAAGCACATGGTGAAGAGCTTTCCTGAGCTGAGGCTTTCCAGTGTGCTCTTTGTCAGGCACACACAAACCCATGGTATCAACATGGGTCGACAAAGTCGACCTGTTCCTGTAATGGCTGGTGGTCAGTCTGATGGCCACCTGCCTTCTCTGCCAGCTCTATTTGAACTTGGAAAAGCTGGTATCTGGAAAATTATTTAAAACAGCAGATTTCCTTTTGATGGGTTTTCTTGTTGTTCTGCTTGTTTTGGGGGCAAGAGGCTGAAGCAGGAAAAGTCATTACATGGTGAAAAGCAAAAACCTCACATTTTCATGTGTGATTACTTACATTAATATGTATCATTTTACATACATAGTACATCTACATATGGAACCCATTATTATTGAGGAAATGTTTTTTTAATGAGGAAGACTGAACAATACTTAAGAGAGAGAAAATGTTCAAACCAACCTTAATCTGCAGCAGAAGTAACAAAATACTTTAATAAAAAACAGTAACTAGAGTGGCCTTCATATCCAGGATCAGCCTTGTCCTGTGCTTATACCTTGAGAACAGGATTTGACCTTCATGGCTTCCCCAAGCTTTGCAAACCTCCTAAGCTGAAATTTAAACTCTGCCTCAGTCAAGGACTTTTAGAAGTAAGACCAGTGCTTCAGCTCTACAGAGACACAGCTCATTGTATTGGTTTTCCAGATCCACTGAAGCATTCTTACTCCCTTCACTTCTTTTACAGAGACTGTGCCTGCACTCCCTTCCTACCCTCAATCTCATCCAAAAATAAATTAAAAAAAAATTAAAATTAAAAAAAAAAAAAGGGGAGGGGAGTGGGGGAGGAAAATGTAGGTAATACAATCACTGCTGTATACATGCAGCTGATTATAATCTCAATTGCTGAACACTGTTTCCTCTCTCTCCCTGCATGCTGGGGCTAATTAAGCTTTCCTTAAATGCTGCATATGAATTAAGAAGAAACAAACAACAGAAACCCCTCACTATTTTAAAATGAANATACAATCACTGCTGTATACATGCAGCTGATTATAATCTCAATTGCTGAACACTGTTTCCTCTCTCTCCCTGCATGCTGGGGCTAATTAAGCTTTCCTTAAATGCTGCATATGAATTAAGAAGAAACAAACAACAGAAACCCCTCACTATTTTAAAATGAAAAAAAATCTGGTGCTAAAAAGTACTGGCAGGCTAAACATTAGTACAATAAAACGGCTGGATTTTAACTGCTAAAAATAAAGTGACTAAAAGCTGTCTGAAAAATGAGACACTTTCAAGAGAGACCATTCATTCACTGTAGGAAAGAATCATCTCAAAATGGAGGATGAATTACTAGAATCAAATATAAACCTCAAAACAGGCGCTCTCTGTTATCATAATGCAAATATTAATGTGTATTTGCTATTCCTGCCAAACATTATCAGTGTTGTTCCGACTCGCAGGGAACAACCTGTTCAGTGTGGGTCCTGACTGGGCTAGGATTGGACTAGGTTTGTCATTTTAATACCAGTAACATTGTTTTGTTCATCTTGAGAACATGAGCATGATCAATGATTGCAAGAGGATACAGGTCTCTGCACTGGCTTGTTGTTGGGCAAAGCCTTAGAGCCACAGGACTGTGGGATCAGTAGAGCTGCTCCTCTGGAACAGGGAGCTGTTGCTTACCATGGCTTTCACCACTTAACTTAGCTGCTTTATTTACTCTTGTCAAGCCAGCAGTTTTCTAAGCACTTTAATAGGCTTAGAAACTTTCTAAGCTTACTTGTTGTGTTTTTCAAGTCCTTCTTTCAGTGGCAGAACAGCATCAGAATGACAGAAAAACCAGCACCAGCCATTCAACAGTGGCTTGATGCAACCCTACTGGGAACATCCCACAGGAGCCAAGTACCAAAACAAATGGATGGCCTGCAAAAGACACGATTTGTAATAATGTCCCAGGATATAGTTCCTAATTTTGAATTTGCACACTGCAAAAGAAGTCGTACTCAGTATGTTACAAGAAATAAGGCAAATTATAATCTGTTCTGTAGCTCAGGTGGCTGATAGATACTACCAAATACAACACTGAATCTCATCTTGAGTCTTAGCTAACAACAGATTTCAAATTACAAATATCACACAGGCATCATTCAGGCTTTGAAATAATAGTTTACTTTCTACCCAATATGATGTGTGAAATGATTTAGCAAATTCACAAGAAGGAAGAAACCAATGAGACAAGACAACTCCATTCCCAGCAAGTCCAGGATTGTTTCCAAGGACACGCAGATTGGCAAAAGAGAGATTTATTACCATGGTTTCTTAATGCTATATTTTATAATTTAGCAAGCCTTCCTATCATGCTCAAATGGTACTTACACCAAGCACGACAGGGCACCTGGATTTCTACTGCCTGTCCAACTTGGTGGGTCACTCATTGCCTGCACACCTCTGATGCAGCATCTCTGTAGCTGATTTCTACAGACGGAGCTATTTTTGAATGTTGGATGGCAATAACCTCATGGGGGCAAGAAAAGATGTGGTAAGAGTGGCAGAGTAATTTAGTAATTTTTAAAAGTCAGTCCATTCTTAAACATGCCCACAGCTGTGTTGAGGCCACGTGGAATTGTACTCAATTTCAAAACACCAATTAAAAGGAGAGGGATTCACCAGCCCTGCTCCTCACAAACACATACAGCCATGTCTCCTATTAGAAACCTATACAAAGCAATAGTGAAAGACCTGGAAACATTTACAGTGGCTTAACTTGGGACTAACTGATAAAGAGAACATGCCTTCTCTTTGATCCCATTAAAATGCAAAGAATTTTCTTGGTCATGGAAAAATCATTCTGCTATATCAAAATCTAATCGCACAAAACAGCGTTGTGTAGTTTATGCATCAGTTGATTTGACAGAGATGAACTGTCAGGAAACTACAGGCCCAGAAGTGACAGCAATAGAATACAGCTGTAAAATACATCACATTTTGAAAATTAAAAAATAAAGACAAACCTGATACATCTTCTGTTATTTTGGCTATCTAGCTAATAATATACATTAAACTAGAAGACATTTTAATCTTTAGGAATTAAAGAAATAATCCTCGGGTTTAGCAAGCTCAAACACGTATTCGATTTCAAGGGCATTAAATAGTTCCATTTGTTGCAGGAAATTTTTTATGCACATGAAAATTTTTGAAATGCTGTAGGGGAACAATTGAAACTTTGACCAGGCTAGGAATGAGGAGATATTCATAGTGTGGCTTGGGTTGAAGCGATGAAGGTGATGAAATTCAGCTGAGTTAAATTCAGATTTCAGACTTTGAAATTCGGTTCATTTCTAATTAGCTGTTAAGAAACAAATATCTTCCTTGGTGCAACATATATATGGAATGTATGTTCATGGCAGGGAACAGTTGTTTCAGATTTGTAAGCACATGCTACAGACTACCTTTTAGTTCCTTGTAAAGGGCACATCGATTAGCACTGTGGTGTCTGCACTTTCATGACAAAGAAAGCATCAGCAGTAACACACTTTCATAAACTGAACACTAAGCCTTTAAAGAGCTAATGAGACATCTTTTTTAGTTAATGTCCATGATCAATTCCTACTCCTCTAGGTTTCATGTACAAATTAGACAGCTCAGAACAGAAACACAAATTCTTTATGAAATCCATCGCACATGCACAATTGAAGGAAGTTGACTACTGCAATACACATCTAGTCAGCTGGAATCCAGATAATGGAAACAATTCTGGTGTGAAACAGCTACAAAATGTAGCTCATCTCCAGGATTACCTGTTTTAAAACAGGTCCTGAACCCAGGACACCGCACCTGGTTGGATGATTCATTTGCAGCTTCTGCAAACCTTTGACAGCAAATTCATTGGATGAGCTAGGGGATGTTCATTTCAGAGGAAGCACTGCTAGACTTGCTTTCAACATTGCAACAACACGCTTGTGCAAAATGAAGTTAACATGGAAGTTTGCAGTACAATGTGTATTTTACATATCAGCACCCAAATACCAATTCTGAAAATCCTGAATATTGAAGAAATAAGTAAATATATGGCAAAGTCTCCTATATGGCTTCATAAGTAAGAAAGGACACAAATATATATATATATGCACACACACACACACACACACGTAAAGAAAGGATAATGCAAGTAGGACACTGTCCTGGGTTCAGCAGTTGCAGTCAGTTTTTCCTCTCTTTAGTAGCTGTGTTTTGACTT
>NDXB01013765.1:12732-28204 GCA_002631895.1 Agapornis roseicollis
AAAAAAAAAACCAAAAAAAAAAAAAACAAAACAACCCAAAAACCCAAAACTTCATAAATGAGTCTCTGTTCCCTAATTTTTGTAATCCTTAATAATAATTTATCTTAAATGTTGATACACTGGCCACTGCTCACAAACGATTTCAGAACATTAGGAAAACTTACCTCACTAGGGAGACATCCTTTTGCATAGCTGTCACCTAATTTAGATGCCTACACCATCTGTACAAACAATAGAAAATATTGCACAAAAATGAAGTTTATAGCAAATATCCAAAGGAAATTGAAAACTAGAAGAGGCTCGTTCATATTAGGATTAAAATAATAAATCTGTGTTTGCTAGATGTTAATGCCAAAAGTAGCTGTGCGTTCTTCAATTAGGAAGACACTAGAAGCATCTTGAACAGAATATATTGCTTAAACTGAGGGAACTTGAACTTAGCTGCCACGTTGCCAGTCTTATCCTGGAAAATGGCACCTTCTCCCAGTATTGACTTATTTATTTGGTACATCATGGGTTTCTGTGGCAGTGAAAACAAGCATTTCTTTTAGCCTTTGCTCTTTCATAAACTTTTCCTACTGTTTCTTGGCCTGTTCAGTAAGACAAGGAAAATGTATTGACTGAGTCTATACCACCCTGTGCATAATTACAATCATGTTCTTTGCTCTGACAAGTGAAGTAAAGAGGATCTTGCAGCCTGAAATTAGAGAAGCAGAAGTGTTTAGGCTTTGCTAGAGATAGAAAGAGATGAATTATAAACAAGTTCCTGAAAGGTGAAGGGTGACAGAGGTAAAAAATCTCATGGCAGTGCAGAAGGATGAATAGTGGGAAAAGCAGAGATGGAAAGTGGAAGAGAAAAATGTACTAATGGAGGTGAGTAGAAATGGTGGGGAAAGACGTTGGACTATAAAAGAGATAACAGCTATGAATGAAATATGTCATTTAATATGAGAAAAAGGGGCTGAAAAACAGAACACAATAAATAAAAGGAAGATAATGCAGATAAGTCAGGAAAAAGAAAAGGAATGTAGAGCACTTCATAGGTAGACAAAAGGCTGCTTTTATTTTCAGTACAGCTTAGCCTCTTCATGAAGTCTGCTAAGTCATATCACATCTAAAAGCATTTTTTCTATTCCAGAAATTTACTTTATGTTAGTTGCCTCCAGTTTGCCTCTTATTTTGCTTGCTTGTGAAGCAACCTGGATTTGCCAGTTCAGTCTACCAGTGGCTTGTTGCCGGAGCTCAATGGATTTCTAGGCAATTTCCCAACACAGGTTTTACATATTCTGCCAAAGGCTTTTGTAAAGACAGTTTCCTGACAAAAACATTGTAGTTTGTCATGTGTTTCCTGGATCTCAGCAAACATACATGAATATATAGGGTTTAGCTGTACAGTACTGTGTTGGGAGCTGTGAGGAAATGGGGAGGGGGATAAAAAAATCATAGAATAGAATAGGTGGGGTTGGGAAGGACCTCAATATCATCTACTTCCAACCCCCCTGCCATGGTCAAGGGAAGCATCACACTAGACCATTCTTTCACATTGATTGAATTCACATTGATTCACATCATGTTTTGCTTTTGTTGTGTTTTTGAGATACTTAACTGTTTCTGTATGCACATTCTTTCATTATATGTGGGTGATGTGCTATTGTAAGGATTGTTTCTTTACAGTTAAATTTGTTGATTTCTGTAGTCTGTGTGAAGGGAAGAACTTAACGTGTGTGTCCTGTGAACCAGTGGAGGACACCCTAACACTGACAACACCTGCTCCAGAGGAGGACATTGAACTACCACCTAGTGAATACTCTTGCAGCAAGATGATGGACTTGGCCTTCCTTGTTGATGGCTCCAATAAACTGTCAGAGGAGGACTTTGAACAGCTGAAGACTTTCATAACTGGCATGATGAAGAAACTACACATCTCCCAAAAGAAAATCCGAGTGTCCATTCTAGTGTACAGGGCTGGCCCCACAATCTATCTTGGCCTTAAAGATATCAAATCACAGTCCCAGATGAGAAAAATTGTCCAAAACATAAAATACACAGGGGATGAAGCATCAAATGCTGCTGAAGTCCTTAAATACATTGTGTTTCATGTATTTGGAAAAGCAGAAAGAACCAATGCTGCCAGAATTGCAGTGCTATTTATAGCAAGCAAGTCTTCAGGAAAACTCCGCAACATCCTCCCAGTTTTGAAGAATAAAAAAATCACAGTAATACCTGTAGGGATTGGACCACATGTCAGTGTGGAGCAAATCAGATTCATTGAAAAGCAGTCACCAGATAATGAAGCCTTCCTACTGAACAACGTGTTAGAGCTAATGGATAATAGGGGTCTCCTCATTGATCGTCTATGTGATCTTGGACCAGAAGAAAGTTCTCTGTTGCAGGCTACATCCACTCCACCCATATCCAGTGTTTTATTTTCCCCTTGGGGACTTACAACACCACCACCCCTTTCAGAAAAGCCCACTCACAAAAGGCTGGATGTAGCTTTTATTGTGGAAGGATCTGACAATGTAGGGGAAGAAAATTTCAATATTGTCAAGAAGTTCCTTCAGAAGGTGATCACAGAAATGAATGTGGGACAGGAAGATATTCATGTCACAGTCATGCAGTATTCAGAGTCTGTCACTCTGGAGTATTCCTTTAGGGAAATGCAGTCAAAAGAAAGTATTCTTGAGAAGGTGAAGAGCATACCCTACCAAGGAGGGAAGGCTACCAACACTGGGAATGCCCTTGATTATATTTCCAAACACACATTTACGGCAGTGAATGGGGGCAGGCAAGATGTTCCTCACTTAGTATATATGGTGTCATCCAGTCCTTCCACTGATGTCATCACACGACCTCCAGGGAGCATAAATGTTATTCCCATAGGCATAATCCCCAATGCAAATATCCAAGAGCTCAGAGAGATCAGTCAGCCTAATAATCCCATTATCTTGCATAGTTATAACACACTTATTGAAGAAGCACCTGAATTAGTGCTGCAGTCATGCTGCTCTCGTAAAGTCTGGAAAGCTTGGACAGACCTTCCAGGTAAAGTTTGGATGTATTTTTTGTGTAATTTACCCTTTCCTCTGTCCTGTCTCTTCCACTTCCCCCTCACATAACTGAAATGTGAAGGTTTCCCATATCTCATTTGATATCTTCTTGTCCAAATGCCATTTATCTTCAGTGGAGGCTGAGGATGCTGCCCCTGTTCAGCAGTACCAAGCAAAGACCTGCAGCCAGCCTTCTGTAGGCACAGAAGTCCTTGGCTCCATTTGTCAGTAAAGTACAGTAGCTTTCAGATAGGTTGGAGGGTGAGAAGAAAAAAGGTTGTTCTTATCTGTGTGCCTCAAGAAAGTTAAAATTATGCTTCCTTGGTGGGGGAGGGGAAGGTGGGGTAAGGAGAAGGGAGGGAGGATTTAGGAGGTTGGTGGTATTTTGTGGTTTGGTTTGTTTGTTGGAGTTTCCTTGTTGCTGCTGTTGGGTTGTAGTTTTGTTTTGTCAGTTATTTTTTCTTCTTGTTTTTGGTTTAGTCCACTGAGAGTAAAATAGCATTATTAGAAAAGCAGGTATTGAAATGCCCATGCATCCCACTGAATATAGAATTTCAAAGTTTTTGGTGAAGGGGCATCACCTATTGGTCATTATTTGCTTTGTTTTCTCAAAATGACCTATCTCCTCTTTCTGCTCCTACCAATAGATTAGCAGAGGCTACTTGTGTCTATCACATATAAATAACATTTTTTTCTTCCTCTTCCTCTTCAGAGTTGTGCAACAAACCAATAGATGTCATGTTTCTTCTGGATGGAAGTTCCAATATTGGAGCATCAGAGTTTGAGGAAATGAAAAATTTTATAAGTGCCTTTATTGAAAGTGCTGAGATCAGTATGTGTCTGTCTTTCAAGTCAAACACATGAAGATGTTTTGTGTTCTTTTGCCTTATACAGGAAAAAATAGCTTCTCAGTGTCAGTTTTCTTAATTCTTTATTTTTAAATGACTCATTCCAATTCCTAAAAAAAAAAAAAAGTTTCTATGGGGGAAATCAGGCTGGTAATGCTTTTGGTTCATACAGTTCAGTTTCTTCCTAAACCAAGCTGTTCTGGTTCAGGTGAATAGAGGTTTGATATCTAATTTGGGAAATTGTGTGACAAGAAATAGCTCAGACAGCAGCTCTTACAAGAGCTTCCGTTTATACTGTACTGGACATAAGAAGTGTGTGTGCCAAACAGGCAAAGAGGTCCTTGTCACAGCATGGAGACTTAGCTGAACCATTGTGTGTTGCAGAAGAGCAAAAATACGTGGTTGGTTTTTGTTCACTTCTGGATTAGGTTTGACACAAATGAGAATAAAAGTTCAGTTCTGGTTCAGGTTAAAACGGATATTTCAGAGGGTTTTTCGTTCAGGGTTGGTCCCACTGCAAGGTTTCAGTCTTTCGAATCCCTTTTTGACTAACATAGGATGTTGGAAATGACTTTTTGAGATTTATTTCTTGACTTATGTTGGATGACAGATGCTTTTTGGTAGTACTAGACTTGCTTGCAAAGTATGTACTGATGGGTTATACACCTTTAGTTAGGTTGCTCAGCACAGAGAGAAATTTGCATGAAATGTAGTCGTCTGGGCAGCTAGGCCCATCAGGCAAATGGGACATCAAACTACTGCTCTTGCAAAACAATGTGCACATAAAAAAAAGATGTGTAGACAATTTTGAAATGGAAAAGGAATAATATTTGGATATTATATATTATATATTTTGATATTATATATTATACTATATATTATATATAATATAATTTATATTATATATAATTATAATTAAATTTATAATTATATTATTTCAATAAATTGAAATTCTCCACTCATGGCCAAGTTGACCTGAGGTAAAATATCGCATGCTAATTTCTGACAGAAAGCAAACTATTTCCAGCAGTATTTTTTTTTTTCAGCTGAAATATTTCAGTTTTGATCTTCTGATTGAAACAGCAGCTTTCACATTCTGATGGAAAATCGCTATCTAGTTGTGCTTAATGTAAAACATAACCATAGTGTATCCTTTTTATTTATTTTAAGAGATTCATATGCACTGCTTACAATGTGTATTTCTTGCTTTCTGTTTCAGGTAATACTTCGATTCATGTGTCAGTTCTCCAGTATGCCAGGGCAAATAATCTAGAAATTTCATGGAATGTGCCTCAAGAGACTAAAAAGCTTGTAGAAATGGTGCAATCAATTCAACAAAGGGAGCAAGGTCCTACCAGACTAGGTGAGAGTTTTTGTGGATGTTGATGTTTAAACAAGAGGAAAAAGAAAGCCCAGCCAAAACATGGAAATACGCAATATAGCCTGGCCACAGTTACCAGTTTATGTCAGTGCTACTCCTAGAATCAAAGAATCATAGAATGGTTTGGGTTGAAAGGAACCTTTAAAGGTCATCTAGTCTAACACCCTACAATGGTCAGGGACATCTGCTACATCAGGTTGCCCAAAATGACATCCAGCCTGGCCTTGAATGTCTCCAGGGATGGCGCAGTGATAGTGTTCTGTAGTAGGACTCAGGTTTTTTTTTAATTCAGTCATATCTTTACCAAGAAATGTACATATCGTAAAGTTTCAATTTACTCTTATTAAACTGTATCTGTAGGTTACTTGAATTAGGCTCCATCTTAATGCACTTTGGAAAGAAGACAACCAGTTTCTTTTTTGCCTTGAGGTAGCTCTCAGGATTTGCATTCATTATCTTTTAAGCAAGCAAGACATAATTAAGAAGTGAAGATTTTGATCATTAACCTTTCACCAGCAATTATTTAATTAGACATCTAGCAGCGCAACTGCTTATTCTGACTTCGATAGCTACTACTGTTCGTTACTCTGTTCTGAGCCACTGTAACCCATCTGATTGAAAAACAACCTAGCAAAACAGGAGTTATATTCTGGGTGCTTCAGTTTCCTCACCCAAGTTGCTGTGCTGGTTCCACAAGGACTTGGGCTGGCACAAGGTTAGGGATAGTTCCAGGGAGCAAGGATTACCTAAGAAGGCACCTTAGCTGAAAAGCTACTTGTGAAACATCATCTTTTGTTCCAGAAAACTGCATTCTGAAAAACATGCCCACTTCAATTTTCATGTGCTAAAACATAACACACTAGGTTGTTCCACTGGGTCTGTGGAAATTCAGTACACACACGTATCAGTTGTAGGGTTCAGCAAAGAATTATTCTCCTACAGCGTATCTGATCTTTCACCAGATACCCTGAGAATTTTGTTCTTCTGGACTGGAACTACATATGCTCTGGCAGCCACCTAGCATTAGGGTCCTATAAGAGTTGAGGAGTACACAGATTTTTAAGGTCTTTGGCCTACTTCAGACTGTAAAGAGTTATTGGTACAGAAAAGTGAGAAATAAAACCTGACTTCCATAGTTCGCAGGAGGATTAGCCATGATTGCTTTCTCAGCCTGGAGAAATAAAAATACCAGATGGCTGATGAGACTTCTATAGGCTCGTTGTGGGATAAATTGTTACATACAAATAGATAAGTTTCATGAACCCTTCCATTTAATGTGTATAGTAAGCTACACTGAACTACAGGATAAACAAAGAAAACATGGCCTTTGGGAAATGAAATGGGAGAGGCAGCCACATGACATACTCGTTAGTGATTTGTTTATGTCTCATTGGAAAATGCTCAGAGACCACAATGAGGGATGTGATATAATGAACCAAAATGCAATAGAGTAGAAGCAGTTCCTCCCAAATGAAGTAATGAAAATAAGTCACTGTGGTCCTGTCCTGTACCTTGTAATGTATATGAATTCAGCTGACTATGTAGGAGACTCAGCATCCATGGGAAACACATGGTCATTCATGTCTTTCTGTCTGTGCTCTGGCTTCTGGAAATGCAGAGGCTGCTTAAAAAGTGTGGATGGCTCAGTCTTGATGTTGCAGTTCCCTAAGTAGCTTTGGAAATCTTTTCTAGCCTATGGAGGACTTGATCGGGATTTACCTATCAAAAATATTGTTACTATCAGACCAGTGCTGTCTCTTCTCATTTGCATTAGTTTTCCTATGGTAGAAACATAATCCTATGTAATCCTTATTCGGTCTTTGCTGATCCAAATCATCTTCTTTTGGTCAAAAAAGCTGTATGTGCAGAAAGCTAATGTAGGCTCTGTTGCCAGTGCTGCAAAAGGCTTACTGTATAAATGTTCTCTTTTATTTAACTGTAAGGAAACTCCAGGAGAGAGGTACATTTTATTAGTAAGAAATAATGAAAAAATAGACTATTGGAGGGCATAGGCAGAACAGAAGAGCATCTTACACCACAAAGCTTTCCCATGCTTATACAATAAAATAACAGGCTCAAGTGACCTATTGAGAAGCAGCTCTGGGAATATTTAGACATCATGAAACTGTGTATGACTTACCAAAGAAATAACTGGGAAACAAAATAAAAATAACAAACAACAACAAAAAACCTAACTACAAGCAAGAGCTGACTATGTAAGCCTTCATTCATCTAAAAGTGTGATCTATGCAAGAGAACTGAGAATCGCATAAACACGCCTCTGTTCAACATTCAGGGTATTTAGGAGAGTCATGGGGAACATGCTGAGCAATCCCTGTAGTAATATCACAGAATAAATAAACCAGAATGGTTTGGGTTGGGAAGGACCTTCAAGATCATCCAGTTCCAAACCCCTGCCAAGGGGAGCACCTTCCACTGCACCAGGTTGCTCAAATCCCATTCCAACCTGGCCTTGAACACTACTGGGGATGGGTTGGATACAGCTTCTCTGGGCAACCTGTTCCTCATAGTGAAGAATTTCTTTCTTATATCTAATCTAAATCTCCCCTCTTTCAGTTTAAAGCCATTATACTCTGTCCTACCACTACACGCCTTATAAAAAGTTCCTCTCCTACACTCTTGCGGGCTTTCTTTAGGTACTGGAAGGCTGCTATAAGGTCTCCACAGAGCCTTCTCCCTCCCATTCACTGAAAGACA
Source organism: Agapornis roseicollis (assembly GCA_002631895.1). Lineage (NCBI taxonomy): Eukaryota > Metazoa > Chordata > Aves > Psittaciformes > Psittacidae > Agapornis > Agapornis roseicollis. Next base: position 20,730 of record NDXB01013765.1, read on the forward strand.
GGACTACCTCACTTGCTCCCCACTGCTATTTCTGAATTGGTGGTGTCAGCTTCTTTCTGAAGATAGCTTTGGGTGCCTACTAGTCTCTTCCCCTCTTCTCTTTAAATTCTTTATCCTGGGAGGTGGTTTTGTTTGCTTGCTTGTATTTTTAGTTTGTTTCTTACAAGGTTTGTCAGTTGAATATGGTCTTGGTTGTGGTAAGAGAATTTCAGGATTTGTGAGCTGCAGTGTCAGAAAAGCAGGGGAGACAGCTTGTGACCTTGTAGCCTGCTCCTTTGAGTGCTGGTAGGCTGTTGGACTGACAAATCTGTGCTGCACATGAAGAGTTTAGCTATTCTGTTAATTGGAACATGTTAATGCCAGACTATTAATGTGCTAAGAATTGGCTGTTTACAGCATTGGTCTCTGGAATCAGTTTCAATAGCTAATTTGCTTCGAAACTAAAATAATCTGCTATTTCCAGTTCAAAAATCCTGATTCAATGTCAAGTCAATACTAAGTCAAAATGTCAAGTTCAAGTCAAAATAACCAAAATGTCAAGTTCAAGTCAAAAACAACCAGCTACAGTATTATCATCATGGAGGGTTGTTCCTGATTAGACAAGTCCTTGGTTAAATAGATGCCCTTTGTACTATCAACAGTCCGGATAGTGTTGGCTTTTCCTATACTGCTTCAAGTGCTGGGGAATCATTTCTCTTCTTTCCCAGGCAGCTTTCAGTACCTGTGGTTGATTAGGACCTACGGTGTTTTTTTTATTTTTGGTCAAGATGTTGCAGAAGTGTTAGTGAAACCACTGAGGCCGCTTAAGGCACTGATTCGCAAGTTCCCTGCAGGAACCTCTGTCTAACTGGAACCCCCTGTCTGTCACAACTCCACAGACCCTCATGGGAGCTTTACGTTTTGTTCCTCATTTCAGGCAAAATTAAAGAAAATAATTGAAAAGGTTGCTTTTAGGAAGTTTCTGCTTTCCCTGAGGCACCCACCAAATCATTAAACGTCTGTGTATTGGTTTATTTTCCTTCAGATCGGCTTATTTTGGGATGAAACTTTTTTAACTTTAATTTCTTGGATGTACTTCAAACACTTCTAGAGCACCTTGTGCTCTTTCAGTTCTTTCCCTGGTGTTTATAATTGCTCCCAGTCTAATATCTGTGATTCAGATTAGTGCCTTTTTACACATTTTCCCTCCTTTATCCAAATCATTAATGAAATTACTCAGTAAGGCAGAATATAGTATAATTCCCTGTAGGCTGACACTAAACACCTCCAACTCTACTCAACAGATTGTCTTTTGTCCTTAAAGCTTGTTTATGTTTACTTAATCAGCTTTCAGTCCTTACAGAAACCACGTACATGAACTGTTCTGAAATATTACTGCAGAATATGAGTTTGGCTTGAATGTGCATCAGGTGATTAAAAAAATAATTATTTAGCTAATTAGCTCTTATTAAATAATCTTGTTCAAGGCAACCAGAATAAGTTTCTTGCAAAGGCTTTTCTGACTGCCAGAAATTCAGTATCACAAGTCCATAGCCTTAGCTGACAGGAGAAGACTGTGCAGTAATGTCATCCCTTTCCATTCCCCCCAACCCCCTAATTTTTGTAGGGTATCTTCTATTGGTTTTGCTTTAATGATATTCCAAACATGACTTCTGTTTTGTACTCTGCAGTGTAGTCAGGAGTGTATCAGCACTGAAAGATACATTCCTGACTACACTAGTACTAAGAGTACTGAAAGCTGGGGAGAAGGTGATGTGCTGTGATAGCATCCTTTGAAATAACTGACTAGCTGACTAGCCTTTTCTAAAGCAGCCAATATAGATCAATTTTTTTTTCTTTTTATTTATTTGTATTTTTTCCCTTGACATGCCCAGTGACCACCAGTTGCGCTCTACTGATTGAGCTGAAAGGCTTCTGGGGGTTCGGCATTCCTGCAAGCTAGGCCAGTTTGTTCAATTATCCAGATAAATGTTTAGATGTTAAAATTTGGGAAGTGTGTGTGTGCACATGTGTGAAATTGTAGCTGTTATACCTGCCAGGAACCAGCATAAGTGTAACTTGTTAGGAGGCAGTTGAGGAGGGGGCAGGAGGTCAGGGCAGGCAACCAGACATGCATTCCCCATCAAATCCACTGCCTTTGGGAACAGATTTCTTTTATTGTGTGTCACTCAGTTCTGTTATTCTCCTGTATGCAGTGAAGGGTCTTGGCTTTGAGACTTCCATCTTGATTTCTCACAGGTTGTATGTCTAGTGCCTTAAGAACTAGAAATTGTTCTGCTTCCAAAGCCCATTTGTCGCTTTTTTCTTTTTTTGATAGTACATTGTATATACAAGAAACAGAAAACTTTTGTAACAATAACACATGAGACTAATATAATTTACTCCCATGTTCAGCATGTGGGAACATGTTGGCTGCTAGTCTGCACCTCAGTTAACAAGCACACAAAAAGAAAATCCTTGAAGGCATGTAACCTACCTCCCGTTCACTTCACTGGGGCTATATGATACCCCTTGTCAATGCTAGCAAAGGATGTTTTGGCCACTGTCAGATTTTCTTTAGACAAAAAATAATTGTTTTGTTGTTTTATGGAGCAGGATTTAGGGTATTTTTCTATTAGTGTTTTGATTTTCTCTAGGGTCTATCACTGAAATGAATAGCTGATGGCGTGGTCCCATACAGCTAAACAGGTTTAAGATCTAGCTACTGCATAAGAGCCCAGCCCCAGTCTCCTGACACCTCAGTGCTGCATACTTGCTCTGCCTTCTTTCTGTGGGAAGAGATGTGCATTCAGCCTTCAGTGAGCTGAGGGAAGGGCCAGAATGACTGAAAGCAAGGCACTTTGGTTCCTGGAGAAGTGGACCCTTCCTTCTGCCAGCAGCTTGCTATGGCAGTAATGCAGCCAGAGATGTGTTTGCAATGTATATAGAAAGGTCAGAGCAAGCTGTAGTGGAGCCAGCAGCAACAGTGGCCCAGATGTCAGCTGCTGGAGGCATGTAAAAGATACAAGGTGGTCTCATAAAGGCTGAAGCCTGTGTGGCTCAGACCTGGCCATTTTAAAGCTAGTTTAATTATGTCCAAGATGCTGTGCACTCTCTTTTTGGTCTTATGTAGCCTTATGCTTGGTGATATTTATTTCAATGTAAACATTTCAAGTTGTCTTGGTTGGTATGAAAATGGCAGATTACTGTCATGTTTCAGTTCACGTTGGTTACTTTACCAGCAGTCCATATTTTTTTTCTTATGACTTCTGAGTAGTTTGGTATTTCCCTGGTGGGATGTAGAGGCAAACAGGTGAGAAAGGACATCTTCCAGCTTGGGATGGTGACTTTCTCAATCTCTCTGGCAGGACAAAAGTTTTCATTTGATCCTATCTTCAGACACCTGGCTCTTTTCTCTCTGGCTTCAAAATAAGGGGAGGCATCCAAAGAGTTTTTAGTACACTAAAACAAATTTTCCACGCGTTAAAATGAGTAATTGTTTTTTGGGGACTTTGAAATAGTCCCTGGTTCTATTACAATGGAACTTGGTTTCTTTATTAGAAATTATAAAAATAATGGTTTTTCCAGTTTACAGGTTTGTGTGCAAGTTTCTGGAAGTTTTCAGAATTAATGGGAGAAATCAAAATGGAGCTGGAGAAGTTGGTGACCACATCAACCACACAAAAATCAAAGTGTTATTAAAAACTGACAAGTACAGAAGTACTTTTCACAAACAAAGAAATGAAAATCCATTTGTAATTCTTGCTATGTGAAAGTTTAACCTAAAATATTTTAAAGTTAAAACTTGAAATACTTTTTTAGTAATTCGTTATAGGACAAAAGGGAAATGAATCAATTTTTTTTGGCAGAGTGACCATCCTGGAAAAATCTCAGAGACTGGAATATAGTCATATTAATTTTCTGAAATTTGTTTTATCCCTTAGTTTTCTATAGCTAACATGCCATTCTTCATCTAACATCTACCTCTGCAGACATACAGAGTACCTATTGAACAACAAAACCATTTGTATCAATGATTGTGAGACAGCTATATTGGACATGAGTTAAATATCTGGGGCTAGTTAATTTTTCTGGTGAGGAATAGTAGTTTATGAAATGGACTCTCCATTGCCCAACTAATAATGATATTTTAAAATATGTTTTGTTGCAAGTAGAAAAACATTCAAAATTTCAAGGTTTTACTGAACAGAAGCTCTAAAGTGTTTTCATTTTGTATATAAAACATAATTCAGAATTAGAGTGGAAAGAAAAATCAAATTATATGAATGAAATTCATCTACACGTTGAAAAAACTAAATAAAAGAGAACCCTTGCAAGAAACAGAAGAGAAACGTCCCATTTTGTTCCTAAGCACTATTGAAATCTTTCTGTTGACATTTATATTTTTCTTTTTAATTTTATAATTTACTTTTTTTTCTTAATTTCATAATTTACATTTTCAAAATTTCAAAATTTACATTTCCAAAAAGCATTTTCATTTAAACAAACTTGCAACTTTCTATTTAAAAGACTGGTGTTTGGGAAAATCTATAACCCTCTCTAGACAGCAGATGGATAGTGGAGATAATAATAGAATCATAGAATGGTTTGGCCTGGAAGGGACCTTAAAGATTATCTAGTTCCAAACCCTCCTGCCACAGACAGGGACATCTTCCACTTGACCAGGTTACTCAAAACCCTGTCCAACCTGGGCTTGTAATGTCACATGCTAGATAGAAACTTACAGGAGGAGAAATTGATGTAGATCCTATTCCTCTAGTAGATATGACAGCGCCTAGCTGCAGTTCCTGGTGGGTCACAGCTCTTCTGTTTAGTTGTGAGCATCTGTATGGAGAGATGACGCATGAAAATGAGGCTAAGGCTCTGGGGTTGAAATAGTGATAATGGTCTAATGGGGAAGAAGAGGTGGCTGGATAAGGTGGGCAGAGGGTAAGAAGCTGTTAGGGAATGCAAGGTGTATGAGACAACAGGAAAGGTTGGGGAAAGCAACAATATTTAAGACGGGATCATCACCTCCAAACCAGTACTGTGGTAAAGGAACCATCAGGGCTTTTTCCAGACACCTATTCTAGGATAGATTCTTCCAAGGAGTAAATTTTTCCTGAACCCCTGATTATTTTCCTGAAAGCCTTTTAGGATATCCAGTTGCTGTTGCCACATTATCGATAGTCAGTGTGCTGAGTGAGCTTCCTAGAGGTTGTCCATGCTTGCAACAGCTTGGAAAAAGGAACTTTTGCATTTACCAGTGAAAAGGGGTGGATGACATGATGCAAGAAGACATGAAGTGCTCAGGTGTACTAAGGTATTTTGAGGGTGTGCTGGTGAATTACCTATGATGTGACTTCCAGTATTTTGCAAATGTGTTTGTTATTTAAATTGTTCAGTGAATTCCTCAGGCAAACATATTTCTTCTCCATGGTTATTGCAAAATTACTCAGAGGAACTAGTCTTTTAAGTATGTATTATTCACTGTTCACTGATTTCCCTGCATGTCACATCATTTACATGGTATCATTTCTACTTCCTGATAACCTGCAAGCCCAAAGGAGCTTTTAAGAAAGCTGCACATCACAATTCCCAGTGTAAATATTTGTGTAAATACATATCTAAATACAAACACTAGCAAAGTGCTGTCTTGCTGAGGTCATGAGTTTGAACAAAATCTTGCCTGAATGTTCACAGATGTTAAATGAAAAAGCAACAGCTACTCATTTAAGCCTTGGTGATTTGGTAGCTAAGGTAGAATTTCTTTATATGTTTTGTTGGGTTTGCTTGGTTTTGCTTGGTTGGTTGGTGGTGTTTTTTTTTCTTTGCTCTGTTGTTAATATGGATTGCCCTGTTACTTTTATGAGTTAGTCTGACATTATGGGTCAGTCCAAGTCTGTATTTCAGAGAGGTTGCTGGTAGTAAGAAGGCAATACTTTTCACAACCATAGGAAAAAACGACCAAAGTAGGGAAGGACTAGATCTCTACTTGTGTGTTAAGTTCAAGATAGTGGGAGTTGTAGGTCAGATAGCCACTGGATGTCACTGTTGCTCTGCAATTGGGAAATAAGTGTTTGTCCTGGGTTCAGCCAAAGAAACCATGACAGTGTTGTATTTTCCCTTTTGTGTATGCTATGGTAATAGTTCCAGAAAAGGTAAATAGAAAAGTGTGGAGAATAACTTTATCCTTGTAGATAAGTAAAGGCAGTAAAATTCCCATTACTTCAGAGATTGGTGAGCTAAGGATGGTCCTGTGTTGGGCTGTATTAATAATAAAAGCAGGTACTTAATAGCTGAGATCTTTTATATAGCAGGAATAAGGCAAGCATTAAAAATCCCTGAAGAACAAGTACTTTCCAGTACTGCATAACTTACTAATACAAATTAATATTTAGTTTTATAGCCCCCTATGAGTTTTCTATCATATGTCTCATCTCTTCATTCACAGGAAAAGCCATTGATTTTGTAGTTCAGAATGCAATGTCGGAATCCTATGGGGGGAGACCCAATGCATCAAAGGTTGCAATAGTCATCGTGTCGGGGAGATCAGAGGACACTGTGGAGGCTGCTGCGCTTTCTGCAAGAATGAACAGTAAATCTCTTTTCACTATCACTATTTTAAGCACAGTTATTGCTTTTTAAGTAATTCACTAGAGTGAAGGATGTAAAATTAAAGTGCTGGTATGGTCATATAAGTTCAGGACTTAAGGTGCATAATGTTCTGGTAAGAAATAGGTCTAAACAAAATGTGTCTGATGATGATGACTTTGAGTTACTAGTAAATTCAAGACCAATCTGCAATATAAACTGAACAACTTCCATAGGCTTCACATATTAGTGGGATTTCATTTTCCAAGGTCCTGTGGATAGACAGGGATGATATAATCTAATATTATAAATTCAGTACTGTTGCTGAACAATGAAACTTGAAGAGTTCACTGTAGTAATAATAAATAGAGGATTTGATCAGATTCTGCACTGACCTATACAGAATGTGTGCTGCATGATGCTTTTTCAAGTTTTCTGGCTGTAGTCTCTGTACCTGAGGTTTCTCAGGTGTTCAGCAGAGGAATATGAACTTCCTTTGTAGGCTGTTTTAGGAGTTATTGGGTAAGTCATGGACTAAATGACAACTAGGAACTGTTATTTTTTTAGCAAAATGTTTTGAAAATAATCCAATTTCCATGTAACTGAAAAAAAGGAAGCACCACATTGAGATTCTTTTGCATTTGGAAAATAGCAAAGATCACAGAATCATAGATTCACAGAATTATTGGTGTTGTCATTAAGTCTGCAGATGATCTTACGCTTCGGAAAAATAGAGGTCATTGTAACTAAAACTGTGAGCATCACCATTTCTGCCCCTAATTGCTTTTAGCCTATGTGAAGGGGGTTATGTAAGACATAAATGAAAATTAACTGGTTTTTTTTTTTTTTTTTTTTTTTTTTTTTTAATAAAGTAAAAAAAAAAAAAAATACCAAAGCCTTTT
>NDXB01013765.1:34406-46903 GCA_002631895.1 Agapornis roseicollis
TTTTTTTTTTTTTTTTTTTCATGGGAATGATAGGTAAGCTGAAAAGGAGAGGATGGGAGATGACCTTGTCCAATAGCAATTTTCTTCCCCACTCATTTCTGCTTGTGGATATCAAGAAATGTTATCCAGTTCATAGAATCACTGTCTTGCCTGTTACTGGTGTTTCTGGACTCACCTCTGTAGAGACAGGTCTGGAAATGGTTGTTTCCCATATTTGGGGATATTCTTGGGAATGCAGAACTTGGGGATGAATGCTCTGTTTTGAAATTCATAGAGCCTATTTGCAGAGCTTTTTGGACTAGAGCCAGAGAGCTCAAATTTTTGCAGAGTCTTGAGATATCCCAGATCATGACCACATCCATTTCTCTGTCATTTAGTAGTATGTAGTGTATGTAATGTATGTAATTTTGCTGCCTTAAAATTTAGACTGTCCTTTAGAAGATGAGAATATTTTTAAATGTTATTTTCAATTTTACAAAGCCATTACATATAGCTAATAACATTAATCTGATAAAAGAACAACTTCCCTTTGGGTAGGGAGGAACTGTTTTAAAGTTTTGGAGTTGTGGATAAAATAACTGGAGTATTCCATACCTTTCTAGCTTGGAACAAATATTGTTAATTCCTGCTGTGCCATGACCATTTCTGGCTTATGAAAACTAAAGGCTTTGACATTTAATGAAAAGCTAAATGGAATTCTTTGTTCACTATGCTGTCCATGCTGTAGGATGGCTAAGCTAACAATAGTTGAAGTACCAGATCGTTCATTCTGCTGTAACAAAACATCTCCTGTTCTAGACTATTGTCTTTTGCTTGGAATTTCAGAGTCTATTTCTTAGTGTTGCTAATTTAAACTTTCTCATCCTCATGAAGTCGTTAATACACTGCATTCTATTATTTAATTATCCAGGGCTAATTTGAGTAGCACTGCTGTCAGTGTCACTTTACTTGCTAGCTGTAGGATTGTGGCAGCAGCGAAGTTTTGCATTTTTTCCCCCTCTGTCCATGTTCCTTTCAGTTCTTAAATATCCATGTCTTCCTATCTAGCCTGGTGATAAATGGACATTACCAGACCAGTGCCACACTGTGACATGCTTTCCAGGAGATTACACAGTTCTGGAGAGTCACCAAATTAACTGTGAAAGGATGCCAAAACCAGTATGTCACAGCAATCTTCCTGCTGTTAAGATTGAAGAAACTTGTGGCTGCCGATGGATGTGTCCATGTGAGTATCTATCTTTGCATGTATGTCTCTCTCTCCCCATCACTTGAAATGTTTATCAGACATCTTAGAATCACAGAATAGTTTCAGTTGGAAGGGAAATTAAAGCTCATCCAGTTCCAATCCCCCTGCCACAGGCAGGGACACCTTCTGCTGGACCAGGTTGCTTCAAACCCCATCCAGCATGGCCTTGAACACTGCCAGGGATGGGTCAGCCACATCTTCTCTGGCTGACCTATTGCAGTGTCTCACCAACCTAATGTGATGTAATACTTAGTGTCAGTGTACACATTGAAGATGACTGAGGTGGAAGGAACTGATACTGTATACCAGTTAGACAGGAACGTGAGAGTATCACTGATGTCTGAAATGTATAATGCTATTTGAAAATTCAGGGCCACTGGAACCTTATTATTTTTATTTATTTCTTTTATATTTTTACATTAGCATAACTACAGTGTTCAATCAGACATTATCATACTCCATTTCCAAAGCTGGGAAGGAGGATGTATTGAAGAAAATAGTAATTTATCTCAGCATGCTCTAAGCAAATGATGTATTCCTGCTCCATTTCTAGTCTTGAGGGTTTGGCCTGACATATATAAAGGGAAGACTTGAGGGAGGAAGAATGATGATTTCAAACAAAAAAAACCCCAAAGCTGGAGCCTCCAGATTGCCTCAGTGCCAAGAAAGATGCTCTGACAAGAGTGAAGTGCTGACAGTCTGGGGTAAAGGAGGCAGGGATGGCTGGTTTCATGCAGTGTGGCACAGGGCATTACTCCAAAGCTGTCATGGGGAAGAGCACTTCATGGTGAAACAAGGGATAGGCTCAGCTACTGAGTCTTCTGGTACACCTCAGCCTGAGTATGGGGACTAAGCCTTATGTCCTTTCTGTGGAAAATGCACTATAGTATCATGATTTCCATACAAATTAGTAAAGATGTTTATTTTGAATTAAGTGTCAAAAAGTTCAGCTCCAGTAAATCTTAAAGGTTGTAGCTATACAAAAGAATGCATTTCTTCAGCCTAAGCATACGTGCTATTACGTCTAAAACTTGCAGAAATCTCCAAAACAGAAACTTGTAGGTGCTACAGCATTTAAATCCTGTTCTGAGCCTGAATCTCTTTGGCTTCAGTGAAACTTAGGGTGATTGTATTTCCCAATGTAATTCTGAAGATTTGGTTTACATTTAAAGTCATATGATTACTTTTTAAAAGTAAATCAGAACCCTGTATAAACCTTTCCTTTATAATACATAATCTCAATTTAAAATGTCCTCTGTCTATATCTTTAAGGCATGGCTTGAAATACTTAAGTGGGGTAGCTTGATTTTGATCCCTGAACTATTGAGCATCTAAATTTTAAACATCCCAAGTTATAACATTCCCTAAAAGAACATTTGATTATCCAAAACCTTAAAAGCTAACATTTCAGTTTGGATACAAGTATTTCAAAATGTTAGAAGGATTTTAGTTGAGTAATCATAAATATTTTATAAAGTTTAAAAGATACTTGGTTATACCTCTCCATAAAAACTGCATCTGTAATAATTTTTTCAATCCTAAATACATTGGTAACAAAATCAGTTGGTTCCACATGCTCATAAAAATTATGAAGAAATAGTATTTGAACAAAAGGAAATGACTATGGATTTTTCCTCCCTCATTGATTTGCAGGTTTCTGTATAGGAAGTTCCTCTCGACATATTGTCACATTTGATGGGCTGAATTTTAAGCTGACTGGTAATTGCTCCTATACCTTGTTTCGAGACAAGCAACATGATGTTGAAGTTCTCCTCCATGAAGGACCGTGTAGAGCAACACCGAAGATGAACTGTATGGACTCCATTGAAGTGAAACATCGTGGTGTATCTGTTCAGCTCTTTAGTGACATGACAGTAAGCTAAATACAATGAAGTGATCTGTGCATTGTCTGCTCCTGCTATAGAATTCAGGTTATAAGGACAAATTTTTTCCCTTTATCCAGTCTCTGTTCTCCTTGAGCCTATACTTAGGCTTCTGAGCAAATGCCTCATTTTCATTTCATGATACAATCTACGTTCACATAATGAGCCAGACACGTTTCTCCTTTCATTTTCCCCATTGTTCTGGTGTGACAGTATCAAAAACATGCGATTTGGCAACATCTCCCTGACGCTTCTGTTACAAAGGCAGGGATTATAAACAGGACATGCTGCACTCCATGCTCTACTCTGATTCTTCTCTTTTGGCAGAGATCTTTTGCACAATGTCATCATGTGGTATATGAGAAAGAAGTGTACTCTTGCTTAAATCTGTGCATCACTGGCTAATTAAAAGCTAGGAAGTTGGTTATTACCTTGTGTGCATTTGGACCTCACCATTAGAAGAAAAGCCAGTTTAGTGTGCATTAATTTTGTTTTATAGGCAGAGAAGTCTTCAAATTCAATAGGGCACATTTTTCAATCTCTGGGTTTCTCAGGCATATAGGAGTTGGCTAGCCTGCAAAGGTGGTATCTTCTGACTTACATGGCAAAATAGGATGGACCAAAACACCCGCACCCACTTCTGCATGGTGATGGACATCCTTGACTTTAACTGAGGTTCATTGATAATCATATCATTAGATGCTGGTTTGTAACTACATGATGCTAAAGGAATGCACTCATATGGGAAAATGTTGAAAGAGTTGTTCATATAATACCCAGGATGAAGGTCAGGTTTTTTGCACATTTTTAGACTCAATAGAAAGTTTCAGTTTGCAAAATAAATTCTTATGTCCAGAATCAGTTGGATCTTTAAATATTTATGAAGCCAAAATATGTTTCATCTGTAAGACTGGGCTAATTTTTAACTGCTTCCTAGAACTTAAGTGATGATCTTTCCTTTTTGAAAACAGGTGACTGTTAATGGTGAAAGGGTTCATATCCCCTATTCTAGCAGCTTGTTTGAAGTCACTGTTTATGGAGCAATAATGCATGAAATCAAGTTTGTACATCTTGGACATAATCTCACATTTACTCCAAGAAACAATGAATTTATTCTTAAACTTAATTCAAAGAGCTTTTCTTCAGGAACACAAGGGCTTTGTGGTAAGTAATTTTAACAGCTTCCTACTTGAGGTTCAACTGCTATTTATGTTGTTGTAATTCATGTGGCCCTGAACCTGTGAACTCTGTGGTTGAACTGATCCCCAGTTGTTTGCTAATCTATGTAGTTTTTTCTACTATGGCCATCAAAGCTCATTGACTCCAAGTAATACCTTAGAAAGAGCAGGCTACATATCTTCCATGTTTACTTTGTGCTATCTTTTCAAGGATGATTTTTGTTGTTGTTGTTGTTGTTTTGTTTTGTTTTCTATGGGTTTAACTTTAGGTTCTTACATATACATTTATGTGACAGACATGACTCGTGCTTGCAGTGGAGATAAAAGGTTTGTGAAGGGTACTACTATCTGGAAGAATTAATTCTATTCTCAGTGGTATAATCTGTTGTATAGTTTATACCTCTGTGGCATAACCTGTACCTCCTGTAATAAGCAAATGGGAAACAAGACCCAGGGTTTTTATGCCTCTACTGATAACAGATATACAGAACATTGTTCATTCCTCTTCTCCTTGGCATTCACTGAGTGGCCCCAACTTGTCCTGTTTTCTCTAGGTTTATTTTATTGCTGACTGTATTCAGAGATTTTCTTTTCCTTTTACTCACCCTCCTAGGGGTGTGTGACCAGAATCATGTCAATGACTTCACATTACATGATGGCTCTGTCACTTCTGACAGCAACGTATTTATCCAAGACTGGACACTAGAAGAACCAGGGAAGATCTGTGAAATCCAGAGAGAAGACAGATGCTCTGAGCATGCAGTGAGCCACTGCGACCTTCTGCTCTCCGATCGGTTTGCAGAGTGCCATAGGTTAATCTCCCCCAACATGTTCTATGAGGCCTGTGTAGAGACCAGCTGCTATGAGGATGAAGCCTGCGAAATGATAACTTCTTATGTTCACATCTGCATGGAAAATGGGGTCTGCATAAACTGGAGAACACCTGACATTTGTCGTAAGAGGTTTACTCTACCTTAAAACTGATTTAGAAACTGTCTTATTTGATGGTGGTGGTGACAGTGACCATCTTGGTGTGTAATGGGCAGAAGTTCCAGATCAAGTTTCCCATACAAGTCATATTGCAGATCTGATAACTGGTTTGTCATTTACTAAGTTGCATGTTATGGAAAAAAGTATTTCTTGGGAAACTGCTAACTAGGAAAATGCAAGGCTAAAGGGATAACCTATGAAATAAAAATACTGTGAAAGCTGTGCGCAGGTAAACATTTCTATGTGATAGTATGTGACTTCAGCCAATCATGGGGCCACATTTGGACAGAGAATCTGCTCTGAATCTGCAAGACAGTTTCAGCTGTAGATACCATTGCTTTGATACAGACACTGGAGGACTTGTACAAGGCAGACAAGGAAACCCATAATTTGGACTAGTGGAACTGCTTCCCAGCCTGTCAGTGTCATAGCTGCAGATAATGGCAGAAAAAGACTTTTCTCTGTAATAGTTTCACAAATTCATAGAATCAGAGAATAGTTAGGGTTGGAAAGGACCTTAAGATCATCTAGATTCAACCCCCCTGCCATAAATAGGGACACCCCACACTAAACCATGCCACCCAAGGCTTTGTCTAACCTGGCCTTGAACACTGCCAGGGATAGAGCACTCACAACATCCTTGGGCAACCCATTCCAGTGCCTCACCACCCTAATAGGAAAGAATTTCTTCCTTATATCCAATCTAAACCTCCCCTGTCTAAGTTTGAACCCGTTGCGCCTTGTCCTGTCACTACAATCCCTAATGAAGATTCTCTCCCCAGCATCCCTAGAGGCCCCCTTCAGATACTGGAAGGCTGCTATGAGGTCTCCATGCAGGCTTCTCTTCCCCAGGGTGAACAGTCCCAAATTTCTCAGCCTGTCTTTGTATGGGAGATGCTCCAGTCCCCTAATCATCCTTGTGGCCCCCAACAGTTCCATGTCTTTTTTACGTTGAGGACATCAGAACTGCACACAACACTGCAGGTGAGGTCTCATGAGAGCAGAGTAGAAGGGCAGGATCACCTCCTTTGACCTGCTGGTCATGCTGCTTTTGATGCATCCCAGGATATGGTTGGCTTTCTGGGCTGCAAGCACACACTGAAGCCAGCTCATGTTCATTTTCTCATCAAAACCACATTCCAATCTTCCCACATTCCAACTGAAGACTGAACCTTCAGACTGTGACAGAAAAGCCAGTGTGACTTTAATTTTCTACTGCAGTGAAAAAGGGAACCAGCCATTCTCTTTGGTGTTTTTTCTTGCCAGCACATGCCAACTACACTGATCAAACCAGCTGTAATTTGCTTTGCAAATATAGTTCTCCTTCTGGCTGTGTTTTGCTTGTGTTTTGGAGGTGAAGAGTTTGTGCTGTGAGAAAGCAGTATAGCAGGACATGAGTCTTGCAAGTTGTCCCAAGCCCAATAGAAGTAGGACAAGCATGCTACTGCTAAATTCAGATGGTTGTCACTATGTATACCTACCTCCTTAAATTCTTATAGACATAATAAGTTCTACCCTATCTTCTTTTTTTTTTTCCTTTCTTTTTTCACCTTTTTTCCTCCTGACAGTCCTAATATGAGTCACATCTAAAGATGTGCCAAAAATGTAAAATATAGTTAAGTAAATATAAGTAACTCTTGAGGTGGCTTGTTTCACATTTTCTCCTGTTACCCTGTCTGCAGTGATGGATACAGACATTCAGATATTCATTCAATGTTTCTGGTTTAGTCAAGTATCTAATGTGTTTGTGTATATGTATGTAGGTATTTTCTTTCCCAGCTAGTGCCTCGTACAGTTTCTTGAGATCCCAGCTTTTTTTCATGTCTCTTGTATCTCCAGTTTAATCAGTTCTTGTTACCTTGCTTTCTTTTCCCTCTTGCTGCCCAGGTAGTGGAGAACTACCCTCCTGAAGGCATGATAGCATAGAAGCTCAGTACATCTTTTGGGTTTGTTCATGTTTTAAATTCAGACAGAGGGGATGATGGGATAGGAAGTTGAGAATGTCAATGTGAATTTGACCTGAGCTTCCAGTTACTGTCTTATATATCTGGTTAGACAAGTTATTGAGGAACATGTTACTTTTACAGACTTAATCTTGAACAACACAGTCTGTTTTAGTCTGGTATTTTTTTTTTAGTGCTTTAGTTAGACTTTGCAAATTTCAATGTCCAAGGCTGAATGACACCTTAATAACTATCTGCAGTTTTCAAGTTCCCATCTTGTTACACAGCGTGTACAAGGATAGACAAAGAGTGGCCCATTTTAACATACATTGCATAAAACAGTCGTTAATGGCTTAACAATATCATCATATTCTTTTTCAAGTAGGTGCATGTGTGCAACTACCAAAATGAAATTACCAATTACAGGACACTATACTGGTTATATTAATGACTAAATAGACAATGCAGCTTAATCACTGTACCACTACGTATTTAATAGCAATGTCACCATTCTTGAGTACCTTGCATCACTCTCCCCACTCCAGTGAATCCCTGTCATTTTTCTCGAGTTTGATTTGGGGTTTTGACATGTCTTACTGGGGCACTTCAAACAGTAGAAGTCCTTTGTGACTGCTCTACCTGGATGGGTGAATATCCACTGTAATGTCTGACAAAGACAGAGCCTGCTGTTCATTCTGTGCTCATTCATTTCCACTGCCCGACTTTTCCTTCTGCTTTTTGGAATGTGAGATGTGTTGAGTGGAATCTTGTAGACTCCAGCTTTGTGTCAACGGACGGAAGAAAATTTTACTTCAAGGTGTCAATGCATCATGAGTGAGATTTTATTTTCATTTGCCTTCTTCTTCTCCCCCCCCAATCCCACACTTAGTAGACCTAAGTCGTAGCAGCCTGTAGCTTTTACTGGTAGCCATGTAACTCTGAGACATAGAATATGCACATCTTGAGCAGGCTCACCTTTGCAGTGAATGCCTGCTGAACAGGGTTTCCACTTCAATGACGGTATGGTTATCTTAATATGAAGATCATAGGGATTTCTAACACATCACGGTGTTACTAGTATTGACACATATTCTGATTCAGCTTTGTGTGAAGGGGAAGCTTTATTCACCTGGAGATAGGATTGTTTATATAGTGATTCATGAATGGACTCGGGTATATTCATTCCGCAGTTACAAAAGAAATGGCAGCTCACACAGAGGTGATAAAGTCAGCTTTGAACTGTGTAGCTTAAGTAACAGTATCAGTCAGCAAATTTTGCTCAGAAGGTAAATGACAACAGCAGCAGTGGCAGCTGTTAGTCTTCATATGCTGGTGTTTCCATGAGTGCTTCTCGGCAGTTCTTTAACATCATTTAAATGCAGTGTGGACATGTCCTCTAGGTACTTACCAATAGTAGCTTCCAGATGAATTAAATTTAGATTGGTAGTAGATATTTGTATGTATATGTATATGTATAAAATAAGCTGCTAGTTGGTACTGCTCAGTAAAGCTGTGGTTCTTAGAGGTGGATGCTGGTGGCATTCAGCAGCTGCAGGGATTCCTGGAAAAACATTTTGCTTGAAAACAACATTTTTCATAAGTCATTCTGGTAGTTGGCATTTTTTTTGTCTTTCATTGGGTTTTTTTTGCAGTCCCAGGTGAGAAAGCAAATACATAAAAGGCTGTGCCTGCTTAGGTAAGGGGCAATGACATCTGGCAGAGAAGCAAGAATTGAGGGTCAGGAGGAGAAAGGAGCAGCAATGGGATACAAGAAACCTTTAAGCCTGTTCTGCTAATGAAGGATTTGTGTAATGGAGCTACACTGAGATTATCTGCTGCTGTTCATTTGCTGTGTAAGCAAGGCATGACGGTGAGGACCATAACAGCTGAAGGATTTAAACCATGACTTGGAAATCAGCTGTATGGGGGTGGCTTTACAATTGACTTCAGCTGATCTGGGGCAGTTTTCTTCCTCTTCCATCTCCAACCATGCATTCCCACTCCTTTTGCTGTGCTGGCACAAGTCCTCACATGCTGCTCTGCAAGCTGTGAAAAGTATCTTTAAAAAGGAAAAAAGTGACAGCAGGAAAGAGCAACTGAGGTGAGAAGATTAAGGAAAAGAGAGGACTACCCTGTTTAATGGCAGCACTTAATATAAGTTGGTTTAATGTGGCCTTGCCACCATTCCCAGGAACATTGGGAAAACCTTTCTAAATATATTCATTTGAGTAAAGAAGACTGTTAAGGGAGATTCAAGAAAACTGTGCCTGAGCAATGTGGGGAGGTTGGCTGGCACCTATGAGCTATTTGCCCTGGTGCATTATTCACTCCAGCTTCATCGGCACTGAGGTTTTAGCTGTCCTTTAGGCTGTACATGACAGTACAGTGAGGAAAAAGGCAAGCCAGCAGTATGTGACCTCAGGAGATAGCTACCTAGCTGCTAAATTTGTGCTAAACTATCCTACTAAGGAGTGGCATTACTGCCTGAAAGAGCATGTGCCTTTCTCCATGTATCACAGGTTTGAAAAACACCCATCCCCTAAATATCCATTTAGTACTTTAACCAAGGATGCTCTGTCTTGTCTTACCTGCTTGAGCCTTATTTTACCCTTTTCAAGACCTGCAGTCTTTTCCTTTTCATTCAGAAACAACAGACAATTGAGGTGAGAGCTGGAATAGCCAGCCAGGAGGGTGGTTTGCTAAAATACTTGTTTCTGAGGATGACTGTTGGGGGTCCTTCATGCCTCATCACATTCCATACCTCTGGCAGAAACTTTCAGACAAAAAGCAGTGCTACCTGTAAGTCATGTAGTACCTGGCCAAATCTCTGTACCAGAAGGGCAGTAATATGTCTGAGGTGGCTTTCTATAGTCACCTGGTTGTCATTGTGCCAGCAGGATGAAGGGATGGTTAGGATGATTTTCTGGGCATTAATGGAGTGTATCTAGAGTCCATGGATTGTTCTTCGTTGCATTTTGGTTCCTCATTGCATTTTTCACATATCCGGTTCCTTAATGTCAGCCTAAGGGGAGGAAGAAGAAGGAGATACGTTATATGAAGTACACTTGAGGCTTTAGCATTGGTAATCATTCTGCTTTAGAGCTCCCCAGGTTCTATGCTGATGGCCATCAGCATTAAACTGTAAAATAAATTAATCTAATTTTGTGTAGAGAAGACTTACCAGATTTGCTTTAGGCTACTGATAGGTAAGGAAGATGAAAACCAGTGTGCTGAGTATATTTACTAACATTGGAATAAAAAAAGTAAATGACACACTACTTTAAGTGCTGTGGATGTATTTTCACACATTATTGCTGATGAGAGACTGTCACAGGCAATAAGCACTAATGCAGACTCTAGGCCCCTTGTTTGCAGAACTCTTTCTGGAAATGAGTTTTCTGGAAAACATAGTATAGTCAAGGTAGCTACTAGTACAGGTTCATAAACAGGTGATTTATCCTGTTTTATTTGGATAGATCTTTTTGTGTTTTCAGAATCCAGCCAAAGCATTTCATGGTGGGATTGGACTCCCCATCAAGTTCCCATGGCTTTTCAAGTTTCTTTGCCTTGCTGAACTATGATGCTTATCCACACATACAACCACAGACTCCAGAACACTGGAAATAACCGGACTTAGTGTGGCTTGAAACAGAAAAAGGTTAATGTTAAAGACATTTCTGTTTCCTTTGGTTGCCAAGAAGGGTGTGTGTAGACAGTTCAGCTGATGAACCTTGTTTGGTTTGGTCTTCTTTCATTAATTTTCTTTCAGTGTTTTTTTGTCAAGGGACTGAAAAAAAAAAAGGTTTATAAACCTCGCAACAGTCACAAACTGGGAAATAAGAAACACTTTTTCTAATTGAAGCTGTAGAAAAAAAATAAAGTAGACCTAAGGGATTATTCTGTGTGGAAGCTGTGTCCATAGGTTTCTTGAATAGCTGTAGCCTTAGTTTTGTGTTTGCTTTTAGCAAAAATATGTTCAGTGTTGTGAACCCTTTAGTAAAATGTTGTGTGTTGGCTTAGGGGAGAATGCAACTTTCCTTGATTCAGTTAATTTTGTTAATAAGGCAGTTCAGTTAGTAAGATGCAGAAATCCATCAGGTTCAGTTTTACAGTACCAAAGTGCTCTGTTCTGTTAGCTTTCTTCAATTGCTCGGGAACACTGCTTCCTACCATGTTGTAGAAACCCCCGTTAATTAAACCTTTTATTCTGTCCTGGCTGTCTCCTAACTACAGACAGACACCAGCGCTTCTTTAATACATGTAGAGGTGGTTCTAAATTCTTATGTCTTTTGCCCAGTGTTGAAAAAGTTAGGCAAGATGTTCAGCTCATGTAAGCCATTTTATCATTGTTAGGGTAGGTCATACTTCACTGATTCGTTTGGTCTGAAAACGTGGCTTCAATCACTTCCCACTGTGGATTTTGTTAGTTTTAAGAACATATTTTCAGATATGTTAGTGGCTGCAAAGAAATAATGGCTTTTAAAAAGTTGAACAGAATTCTAAAGAAAGTGTGAGTGGAAACATTTATCTGCATTTCAGATCTCGCTATCTAAAGAGTTTTTTTCTGTCTTCCTCAGCAATGAAATGTCCCACATATTTGACATATGATCACTGCCACAGCGCCTGCATAAAGCACTGTGAGAATAATACCAACCTCAGTGTCTGCAAGGATTATCCCACAGAAGGCTGCTTCTGTCCAGACGGACAGGTGATTTTTAATGACAGCTGTATTAATGAAGAGGTCTGCACACAATGCGTCAGTGAAGATGGCATGCACCATCAGGTAACTATATACTTAGCAGCTTACCTTTGTGAGTGGTTGGGATTCATACTTTTGGAAGAGAATCTGTCTTATAACTCAACTATTTTTCCCTTTGGATACTTCACTCTCTAGCTAGTTCCTCATAACCGGCCGGCTGTCAGCCCCATGTAGCTCCCCTAGTGTGAAATTGGCTGGGACGGATATAAAATTCACAGCTGGGAGTGCACAGACCCGGAAATGCATGACAAATTTGTGTGAAGGGAGGTCTAGAAGGAAGAGAGGAGGAATGGCATAAGTCAACATTTACCAAGATAAACACCTTCATTCAGTAGGCTTTTACTAGCAATGACAATTTAATCATAAATCTGGAACCCTTACTTAAAATGTATTGGCTTTGCAAAGCTTGCTGAAATATTTCCAATAGTTGGTGGGGAGCAGTGAGACTAAGATGGCCTTATTAGTCTACATCCTTTTTTTTTTTTTTTTTTTTTTTTT
>NDXB01013765.1:50325-75162 GCA_002631895.1 Agapornis roseicollis
TTTTTTCAGCTTATGGAAACATGGATTCCTGCTAATGAGCCTTGCAAGATCTGCACCTGTTTCGATAACAAGAAAGTAAACTGCACAGTCCTCCCTTGTCCTACTGCCAAACGTAAATTCATTTAGCTCTAAGTATAATTGGATTTGAATTGATGCTTCTGTTACCTAGTTTTCTAGTTCTTATTCAAATTTGTTTTATGGATGTTTTCTTCTTACTCCAGCTCTTCAGTGTGGTCCTTGTGAAGTGCCTCAACTGCACAGGGACTCCAGCCAGTGCTGCCCTGAGTATGAGTGTGGTAAGTTCTCATAAAGTGTTAGAATCTTCTGGGTTCATATTTTTACCAGATCCTTCAGAGGTATGCAATCCCTTTTCTTGTTTAATGCAATGCTCCATTTTTGAAACCACTGAATGACTATACAATCATCTGCATGGAAAAACAAACAACTCCTGGGGATATGAGTCCTTATCTCACATGGCTTTGTCCCTCTTTCTGTAAGAGATGAGGAAGGGACTGGAGCAATTTGTTTTTCTCTAAATGATGTTAGCATGGTCTTTTTTCAAGTATCTGTTTTTGAATGGTCTATATTTGCACATTAAATATAACATTAGAACCTTAATCCTCATAACCCAACCTTGAACTGTTCCCTAAGCTATTTTGAAAACAAACTCTGATCTGCTGAGCTCTATATTTTAGGATGGCAATTGAGGGTAGGGAAAAATGTTTAATGGGGATGTATTTTCTTGAGGGCTAGCTGGTGAGGCATGGTTTTAAACTCTCTCAATTTCTCTTCTTAGTCTGTGATCTGGTTTCCTGTGATTTGCCTCCTGCCCCTGTCTGTGAGTTTGGCCTGCAGCTTGCTCTGAGCAACCCTGGAGAATGCAGACCAAATTATACATGTGGTAAGATATTTATATTTTTTAGCAGGGACTGACACTGGAACATTGCATTTGAGCAACACTGACAATTTCCTTTAGACATTGTTTTTTTCCTCTGAAAGGCTTAATTTTGGAGCCAACAGGCAGCAATTATTTCACAGACTTGGAAGAAAGATATCATTGGCACTTTCTGAGTATGCTTTTGAATTAAGGAAAAGTGAAACGCTTTACTCTTGAACTTGTGTGTTCTGACCCTTATGCTTATTTTATAAATCTTTTTGATTGTATATGATTCAAGAAGTTTTTGGCAAGGTAGGAACTTTTTCTTGAACCTGCAGCACAGTCTTTGACCTGGGTCTTTTATATTTGCATTACCACTTAGCCTTTAAGTAGATTTATAACAGCTTGCAGTAGCAACTAGTGCCTTGCTGCCAGATAACTGTCTTGTTCACTTGCAGCACTTTGAAATGCTGTGTGCTTGACATGATACCTATGTGTTTTCTCCAAGTGTGTAACATAGAAGCATGCAGCTTAGTTCAAAGACCTTCCTGCCCACCACATCGAGAACTGACTGTTAAGAAGACCGAGTGTTGTGATAAATATGAGTGTACCTGCAGCTGTGTGAACTCAACAGTGAGCTGCCCTCTGGGATATCTGTCTAGATCTCTCACCAATGACTGTGGCTGCATATCTACCACCTGTGTTCCAGGCAGGGTAAGGGGAATGAGTTGTTGTTTCCACAGTATCTTTTCTATGTGGAGTGACAGCACCAAAATAAGTGGGTAGCTAGGTATTAACAACCTCAGTGAAACTACAGGATAAAGATGCCAGGGTATTTTTAGTTTACCTGTGTCTGAGGGAAATATGCTTTGCATTATAGTGGTGCTTGTTTTATTATATTCATTTATTCTGACATAACCAACCCATTCATTTATTGTTACTTGAAGATAAATAAGTTTTTATATTTATGCACATACATATATGTATATACACACATATATATACCAAAACCATTTTAAACTTCAAGATCATTGAAACATTAGGAATTTCAGAGGTAACTTTTCAGTTTTAAATTTCTTTCTGGTATGTGCTTTTTGATTAGTACAGTTACGATACATTCTTTCAGTGCTATACTAACTTCACTGAAATGTTTGGGACACCTTAGACCTAAACTCCTTGTGCTCATTGATTACCTTTGCCTCTGCCTAAGAAAGCATTGTATCTTATATAAACTATATTGCCACTTTAAAATTTTTGCCAAATTAATATCTGATTTTGTTAAAGCTTCACCAGGATATATTTTTACTTATTCTGACAACCTTTTATTAAGTTAACCTTTAAGATAAAGTTGCTTAGAGAAGAGGATGCAGGGCAATTAAAACAACCTTCCCTAAAAGCTTAACACAGGGTTACGCTGTCTTTCAGCTCAGGAGATCAAACCTTTATTTTCTGTTGCTAAGTAGTTCATGACCTTGCAGAAGTCATTTTATGTCTCTGTGACTTGCTCTATCTATAAAAATAAACGTTCGTCTCTAATAGCATGCTGTAAAAATTACTAATAGAAAAGGCAATATAAGACAAGTCACTACTTTTGTGGTAGCTGCATTGGTCTGAGGATACAAGAGAATGAAAACTTTTAGCTCAAGGTAGGATCCATTCAGATCAGCTGATTTAGCTGCAAAAAGTTTGAAATGTATGGCTCCTTCTACAAGCCTCACTGTTTATTATCTCTAAATATTGGGTCATATTATACTTCTAGGGAAACTGAATCAGACGCTGACTCTGAAACTGCAGATAAAATTCCACAATTCTTTATAAAACAGCAGCTTTGGTTGCACCTATTTTCCTTTCCCCAGCAGAGAGGGCACAATTTTAAGACCTGTGGCATTTCTACTGGGTTCAAAATACTCCATAAAATTTATGGAGGGTTTCACATCTTGAAAAGCAGCCTTTTGAAGCCAACAGTATTCCCTAACAATCAGCAGTCTGCTTTTTCATGTGATAATTATTTCATTCAATAGGTGTGTGTGCACAACAACATAGTCTACCCTGTTGGGACAACCTGGGAAGATGGTTGCAGAGAATGCTTTTGCACTAGTATGAGGGATGATGTTACAGGACTTCAGATGATGGAGTGTCATGACAAAACATGTAACACATTCTGCTCTCGGGTGAGTAACATTTAAACCAGTACATTAGCCAGCAGAGCTGGTGGGGATCTGAAATGATTACTTTTAAACCTGTGTGTTGCAAGAAACCAGAGAAAAATAGAAAATAAGTGTTGTAGCAACAAATTATCTTGGGAACAAAGTCTAGCAGGGTCGAATCATTACTGGCTTCATTTTAAGGTTATTGTTTTAGAATCATATCTTTCTGCCAAGGAAACTGGGGACAAGTTTAGTTTATATCTTAATAAAGGAAGAACTGCATCCTGAAGTGTCTATCATTTACACCACTTGCACAATAAGCACTCATAATGTCTGAATTTCAATTTCAAACAACTGTTCTAGCTGAAGTTCACTTTCTGAAGAGAATATTTCAGATCTGTCTGTTGCTCAGCTCTGCCTATTATAGCAGTAATAAGACCACATGCTGTGGCCTTTATTATGCTCAGACATCTGCTACATGCTATAAAATTATGTGGTCTACTTTTGGAAGCCCACAAAGGAAGTATGAACTGCTTTGTTATATCAACATAGCTGGTCAAGCAGGAGGAGACAGATACTTGGTAAAAAAATTAATAGAAGAATTCTAGAAGGGCCAAAGGAATTGGTTAAAAGTCAGTAGCACTTCCCAATGTCATAGATTAGAAGGCTTTAACTATAACATGATTTGTGCAAATAAAAGTTCAAAATTGTTTTTATGCTTCCTTTAAACTGCCCGTTTTACATCCCTAAGATTCCTTACCTTAACATAATGTGGCAATTAAGGAAATAAAAAATCACTGTAATATTAAATGTTATGCTCTAGAGTTGCATTTTGCTCTGGTGTCTAGCACCTTGTACCCAAAATCCTTGAGCATTACCACGTCCTTGCTTCCTTCGTGAGGTTAGCATGGATGAGTCACTCTGAAAATAGTTTGAGTCTACAGAAAAATCAGATGGCAGAAGGGAGGTTAAGAGAAATCAGCACACAATACCTCTTATTTCTTGTTGCCTTTCATAGAATTAACTGGGTTAGAGGAGACCTTTAAGATCAAGTCCAACTGTTACTTCTGGAGTTAAGCTTTTCATTAGCAAACTTTGTATATACAGATACAAAAAGTTAGAGGTGTTCTTTCAGCTTTTGGAAAGACATTATTTATAATGTGCCTGGAAGTCAAAGACTGACCTCGGGCGTACAGCATATATGTGCAGCAACATTAACTCAGTCACAGATGAGTTAACATTGTTGAAGAAACCCTGCATTGTCTGACTTATTTTAAATTCTCATTTGAATATTGACTAATATTTATTTTAAAACAGTTAACCATGTATTGAAATTTGACTGTGGATGTTTCAGTTAACCAGACAAATATTTGGAAAGCAATTCTCTTTTCTGGACTCTATTTAGCTAATTGTGCCTAGGTTTTTAAACAACTAATATAACTATATTTCGATATCATTGAGCTTATAGCCTCTGTATCAGAACAAGGCTAGGCAGCGTATTTATGTATATATGTATGTGCACTTGAAAAGGTGTGAGCAAAATATAATCTTTTTTTTTGAATAATGTTTTCTATTTAATACACTTCTAATAGTGTCTTAAACACTGCATCATTCCATAGGACAAGAGGCGAAAACCTAGTCCATTAAAACTCTGTCAGACAAAGCAGACTAGTGATCTTTCTGCAAGCATAGGGTTAATGAGAAAGCTTGAGGATGCCCAGTGCAGTGAAAACCATGATGTGAGAGCTTTAAATTGTTGCAAGAGAATCCCTTTGATTCCCATTTTTAGAAGATATTTGTTTCTAGTATGTTAATTGTTATGAAATATTAGATCTAAATATCTGGCTGTGTTTTGGCTCGTAGCCATAACTTTATCAATAATTTGTTATTCCAAAGAAGTATCATTGATGCAGAGCTACAGTTTCTTGACAAATCAGCCTTAAGCACTGCAGCATCAAAAAGCTTTTTTAAAACAGCCACCATCAAAAACTAAAACACAAATCATAGTTGTAGTTTTAGACATGATATGTAAAGAAATATCGTAGAAAAAAGTGAATATCTCATTTAAATAAAAAAAAAATCCCACATTTCTCTGAGGAGGTTAACAGAAAGTACATAAATTTGCTTACAAACCATATGTAGGTTTACTTCATTACATGTCATAGTTCCTGCCGGTTTTTGTCCTCTGCTATCTTTCTGTTACCAAAGTTTTGAGAAAGTAGGCAGATAGTTGCTGCAATCATGGCATGTGCCACGAGGAGGAGTGGTGTCTCCCTCCTGGAGCTTCTTCCATTATTTCTCTTGAGAGTACATCAGACTGCATCCCTTCAGAGCATCATAATGGAAAAATAGCTAACGACCTTCTAAACATCTTAAAATCACTAGTGTACTAGAGAAGGGAGGACTTTGCTTAATTTCTGTCAGTGTTCTTGAAGATATGTTCTTTGTAAGTTATATAAGAGTGTGGTTTAAAGTAGTGGATAACTTAAAGTGTTAGATGATTATGAGTAGGATGAAGCATAATTTTCTGGAAGACAAAGACATTTGGCTGAGTTTGTGTAAATTAATTAGGTTAGGTTTTCAAGTGTCTTGATTCATTACATTAAAATAAAGAATATCTGGACCCGATGTGCAAAAGCATAGTGAATGATGGTTGTAATAGATGCTGACTACAAAAGCTATGACTTTAATGTCCAATATTGCAAATGGACATTTTCCTTTGAAATGACATGCAAAGCATGGTAGTAAATGGCTTAATGGTGCATGTTAAGGAGGTCAAAGAAACAAATGTAAAAGGAAGACTGTTGTTTGAATATTAGATGTGCAAGATCACATTCAAAAAATGTGAGAGTCTTGTTGAAAGGTAATTTCAAACATCCTGCTTGCGTTTTAAAGCATGACTTATTATGGAAAGTAGAAAGCGATACCTTAATGTTCTAGAGAATTTCAAACAGAGAATTAAGTCCTTACCTGGGGTACTTTTCCCCTTCTGCCTTTTTATGTCATTGTTCTTTTCTGTCTTGAGATGAAAGAGGATGTATTTCGATTGGACATTAGGAAGTTCTTCCCTGTGATGGTGGTGAGTCACTGCACAGGTTGCCCAGAGAAGCTGTGGCTGCTCCATTACTGGGTGTTCAAGGCCAGGTTGGATGGGACTTTGGAGCAACCTGGTCTATTGGAAGGTGTCCCTGCCTGTGGCAGGGAGGTTGGAACTATGTGATCATTAAGGTCCTTTCCAACCTAAACCATTCTGTGATTCTACAAAATCCTTGTGCTATTACATATTTGAACATATCCTAGGAAAAGAAAGATGTTTTGTGTGATTTCAGATTTATTTATTTCTTTACTTTTTTAATACTAGGCAGTGTCAACATTTTCTATACTCCAGGAAGGGGTAGTCCATACTACACTAGAGATGGTGATATCCTCACAAAGTTCATTAATTGATTGGCATGACCTAAGCAAGGATAGTACCTAGAATTAGTCCATGTTGTTGAAATGAATATGTCTTATTTAGCAGGAATTAATGAGATAAGAATTTCTGCTGCCAATGTTGTGTGCATTTTAATTTATTTTTTCTGACAGATAATGTCATTTAACAGGATGCTGAGGTGGGTGGACCACTTGTTTGCTTTGTAATAACAGAGTGTGGCCTTACAGTTCTATTTTCAAACTCCCCTTTCTGTAAAAAGTTGCTAATATTAAACATTTATCCCAGTGTTTTATTTTGGGATTAATCAACTAATTTGTCTCTTATTCCTGGATCAGTCAGTCCTTTTATTTTCTCCTACAGGGTTACATTTATGTTGTCCAAGAAGGGGAATGTTGTGGGAGATGCCAGAAGACTGCCTGTGAAGAGCAGATATTCTGGTCTCGGGGTGATGCAGATCCTCGTTTGCATGAGGTGAGGTGGCAGTGACATGGACACTTCCTCTTCTACCAGAAGTGCAAAGGGATTTATTTGTGTTCCACAGAAGGAAGTTGAAGAAGATAAGAGCTATTTTTTTTCTGTACATCAAGCAGCACTGAACACCAGTCTCTTGTAGGGTGTGTAACTTGTTTGGTTCTAACAAGCAAACCTTCCTCACCCTTTTTGGTCTCTAAGGAAGCAATATATTTGTGTAAAATTAATAATTTCGTAAGTGGTATCTCAAAAGAATGTTAGTAGGATGTGATGCTTCTCTGGCCAAAGGCTATGTGTTTAAATTATCTTAGTTACATTGTATTCCTCTATGGATAGCAGGCAGATGGGGTAGTGGATTGCTTGAATTTCACAGTCCTATATATATGGGATATCCTATTTGGTATACATGGAAATGTCAGAAAGTAAATGAGGGTAGAAACATGAATTATTCTCTGGTTGCTAAAGATGATTGCTGCGTGTCAGATCAGCCCACAATGGTCCAGGTCACACTTGTTTTCTGCTCAAAATAGCTGTTTATTTTCAGCAGTATGCCTCTTCCCTTAGGATTTAGAGACCCAATGGGAAGTGAGTGCATACAATGGCCATCTAAAATGTGCTGCAGATACCCTGCTGCACTGGAAAGCTACCTGGATAACTTTTTTCTGGTTTTGCCTACATTTTTAATTCCTTCAAGTTATTCAGTTTGTTCTATTCCTAATCCAACCACCCTTGGCAAGCCTCTTCCTGACCCAGTAACATTGAATTGCTTAATCCTATGGAGAGCTTTGGATTCAAGAAAGGCAAAAGCAGTTAGTTAAATATTTTTAAAATAACAGACCTTCTGCCCATATTTTTTTCCCTAAGTGTCATTCTTTATAAAGCTTCTGCATTTTCAGCTACCTCTCAAAGTCGAATATTAATACTGTTTTTTAATCGCTTCTTTTACAAAGGCAGTCTGATGCACTCTTTTAAAAAATGTTAATGGATCATTTTGCAGCCTACCTCTTCCCTGATTTTTCCAAGGGGATTTCTTAATGTGGATCAGTATCCTTTTCAGCTTTGTAAAACAGGTCTTCATAAGGCCCATTTGAATGTCCCAATGTGTCTTGCTGATTTCTGCTGTACTGATGGAGTAGTAAATGCTTATACTCTGCTAGCTCTCCCTCTTTCTTGCTGTGTCCTCTTTCAACTCTTCCATCATTAACTATGAGGTAAGTGTATAACGTGAGAAGTATGAACACATGAAAATATTCCCTAACTTTCTGAGCAAAAATATTTGAATTTACTGGACTTTGGGATCTGATTTTCACTTTCAGTATTCTTGAAGTGTATTCAGAGTGTTAACAGTGGAGGCATACAGCTGCAAATCAGTGGTCAGGTCTTCCCAGTGCTGAACTGTGACAGCATCTTCTTTCTGGCCTGTGGTGATGTCTCTTCCCATAATAGTGCTTGAAGTTCCCACTTTGTCTGACCCATGGGCAATTATAATCAGTAGGACTGTCAACAGGTTCCAGTCTCTTCTACATTTGCAAGTCTTTTCTGGTGTAGAGCCTAATGCCAAAGCCTCCTTTGGGCTGACTTGCAGAACTGAATTGCAGCAGGTTCCAGCAGAAAGAGGACCAGCAAAGAGGTGCAGCCAGCTACTGGGTAACAAATGTAGATTTAAATCTAGCTAGGAGTGCTGTTTCTTCTTCATATATTATTTCACCTGCCCCTCTATTTTTAGCCTTAAGGATACTCCTGTAACTGCTATGCTCTACAAACTAAGCAGCAGACTATTCTATAAACTGATTGTTGCAGTGAGGATTTGTGGAGAACTGTTGAGTGACAGACTGTTCCTGATACAGTAAATGTGCTCTTTGCAAACAAGCATGCTTGCAAACAACCTGTGGTGGTCTTTCTTCTATGAAGTGGCACAAATACTGGTATCTATAATTAGTTATACGATTTCCCATCAGGTTGGCACAGAGTGGCGATCCCCCTTCAACCATTGCATTGTCAACGAATGTGTCCGGGTGAACAATGAGGTTTTTGTGCAGCAAAAGAATATTTCTTGCTCTCAAATGGATGTGCCTGACTGTCCAGAAGGAACTGAACTACGCTGTGACCAAGTAATAGATTGCTGTCCTTCCTGCAGATGTGGTAAGGTTTTCTGTGTGACAAATGGAATCACTCATCTTATGTGTTGATGTCTTATTTCTCAACAGCAATTGCCAAAGTGCGTGTCTTGCAAGTATACTACTGATTTGAAGCTCTCCTGTATAATTTAGACATTGAGTACCATAGCACCTGCTGCTATTACTTTCTCTTTCCAGCTGACATTTACTGTCTCTTCTTGAACAAATTGCAGTTGAAGCTATTTTGCAGTGCTTCAGAGAGACATACCAGGCTATGTTTCTACAGCTCCAGCCTGCACTTTTTAGCATTTTAAAGAGGTCTTGACATGCTTTAGTCATAGGAAGTGCCTGCTATGAACATGGAATTTGTTTGCAGCCATGCTGTCTTCTGTGTGTCTCTGAGCATGTGACTGTGGCCATTTCTTAGCACAGACTTTGGTCAAAAGTCCAAATCAGAAGATTTGGCTAATTGGCGTCAGTCTGGGAAGATGCTCAGTTATATTTAATTGACTAGTATATATGCAACCACAGGGTGAGGGTCTAGCAGTGAGAGTATCTAGCAGTGGGAGGAGGAGGTGAAATATGCACTGTAACTTGCAGAAAAGCTAAGTGCATCTTCTGAGAGTACAAGGCTTGAATTGGAGGGGAAAACTTATATTGTGCCATGTACTTGTTAAAAAACAACTCAGCAAGACATAATTGGAGGTGGAATTCAAAAGAGCTACTTTCAAGGTGTAATGTAAGAGGGCTCGCTTATGCCTTTTTACAATGGAAGGATCTAAATGTTCTTTGGTATACTAATATGTCAAAAAAGCATACCTGTGGTTTTATAAATCTTGATAATGTCATGATAATGATAATGGTAATGTTAAGTGTAATATTATCTTTTTTTCAGTACCCCTGAATGGTTGTCCTTTGAATGGCACTGTTATTGGGGTAAGATGCAATTCCTTTTATTTGCTGTGATGGTGAGACCTTTAGATATAAGAATGAGCTTTTGAAGAACACAAACTTGCCAGAATACACATAAGCATCTAGGGCAGCTTTATCCAGACAAAACCTCTGGAAGTGAGACCTTGGTGTAAGAGAAGTGGCAAGAGGCTCAGAATGTATATGTCCAGTTCATGACTTTGCCACAGTCTCCCTGTATGACAATGAATATTTCTGCAAAACAGACACAGAATGTTTCCTTATCTTGAAAAGAGGCTTGAGAAAAGTTCTTAGAAACTGTGGTAATCTGTGTTGTGCAATGACTCGCAGGCTACCAAAATTACAGGAAACTGTCTGTGAGAGATAATCTCAAATATGATCCTTGCCCACTTCAGGGAAGCAAAAACTTCCCACATTCTACCTAGAGGATAACACAGATTAAAAAAGGATGGAGAATCTTGCTCCACCTGTGTGGAAGGAGGGGTATTCCTCCTTGGATATTAGCAGGAATGGGAAAGCTGAGCTTCCTCACTGTTTGACCTCTTTTGCCTTTCAAGATCTCTGCTGATATGCCCTCAGAGAAAATTTTTTCTCAACTGCACATTTAATGGATAGATTAAGACATGTTTAACCCAGCCCATGACAGTGGGAATGATGGGAGTTACGCATCTGATCTCATTTATGCCGAATTTATCTTTGGAGAGCTCTGTCAATTGTCCATTGTTTTCCTAAATCCATATTCTGGCAGCACCTCTAGTGTCAAAGAGCTCAAAATATTCTCATCATTCCCCAGGGAAACAGGTCCTCTTCAGTCATTTAACCTAACTTCTAGCCTACGTATTCCTGCATTTTCAATGTGTGTCTTTCTTTCTTTTTCATTTATTTAAACTATAAGTTTACACAAATCTGTTTGGACCTTTGAGGTATGGCAGAGAGAACATTTTTCCATCTATTTCTTCTGTGTCTGATTGTTTTCATAGTTGAAAGGTGTAAGTTTATCAGTTTGCTAGAGCTCCTGTCATGAGCTCATGTCATTCTGTGTGGGGATTACTTCCCTGTAGAATTAAATCCAGGGAATTATTCTGCCTTTCTTGTCAAAATACTGTGAGAAAGGCTTTAAAGTGGCAAAATCTAAAATCCTCTTTTTTCTCTTTGATTCCTTTGTTTGTCTCATCTATAGTATGTTGTCAAAACTAGTTGTGGCATTTAATAAAGACCATTCTTGTAGAGAATGTCATGCAGTATAGTAAATGCCACCTTCTGTTACATAGGATATACATATATACAAACTCTACGTGGCAAAAAAAGTTTCTTTCATGAACAACTAATTTTTTTCTCTTCCAGCAAAATATTTCCCTAATCTGTCAAGTCTTTTTTCTATTTTTGAGTGGTTTAAAATATTTTAAAATATTTTAAAGCATAAGCTAATTTTGAAATAAAATGTCACATTGAAGGCAAGACAAGATGTATCCATATTTTGCAGACTTAAAATATTTCAGCTTCTACAATATGGAAAAAAATTCCTATGCTAATAAAATTTTCCCAGTTTAGAATAAATTCAGAGAGTGTTTCAGTTGGCAGAATACTACATTTTGACTCATTCTTATTTGCTATCTTGCCATGTATAAAAGCTGTCTCTTTTTTTATTCCATGTAATACAGATTTTAAAATGTCTTGTTGTATTTCCTGACAATTAATCATATTATCAAACACTGCCTGTGCAAGATATTGAGGGTATAGGTAGGCCCCAGCTGTTATGTGACTTCTGTGCTCTTGCTGTTGCAAATGTCAAGCATTACTGAAGTTAGCATTCAACAACGCAGTCACAAAAATATTTTCTCAGGATGGAAAGTGTGAAATTTGAGTTGAGATATAATCTTGAAAGGCTTCTAAACAAAGTGGCCATTTTGATTAAAAAAAAAATATATAGCTTATAGTAGGACTTGTCTTAATTACATTTTCTTTTCAATTAGACCAGCTTAATTTAATAACTTATTATAAGCTTACTAGCATATGATACAGCTTCTTAGCTGTATGTTTGAGAGCTTTTGAGCAGCTGGCATTACTACAGCCATGTCTTACACTATTCTGTACTTCAATGACTGTTCCAGAGTTCTGGTCAGGAAGGAAGATGTGGTGTCCACAGAAGTTTATACTTCCTGGATTTCAAAACCTTTATTCTGGGTCCTTTAAGAATAGGTTTCAAGTTTCATTTTATATCAAGGGAAAACTTTGCTCCATTAACTCATTCACTCAATAGTTCCAAGTTTTGAATCTTTTACTGCAGTTCTGTTCACTGACTGTGTTCTTAATCCCTTTACATTTTTGTCTTGTATCTGGTTACCAATATTATATTCCAGTAATTTGGTGTATTGCATTCACTCTGCTGTTCTTAACAATGCTGTGGGCTTTAACTGCAGACTTCCAAGCAGGTGGCTGTATTTACCAAAAGGATTATCTGTATCACTCATCTGTTTTCCCAGGCTTTTACTGAGTGGCATTTTTAAAGGAGATCTGAGTAGATCTGGGCTCTATGCAGGTTAATTTGGTTGCACTGACTAACACAGGGGCAGCAGATGTTGACATTTCATTTAAAGTTAGCCAAGAAGACACATGATAGGTGTATTATAGAAAGGAAAAAAGATGTATCAATCCATTATTTCATTCAGTTCTGTCATGCTAACCTATGTTTGTTCACATAAAGCCATTGTTAAAGCCATTTGCATGCTGATCCCTAAATGCATTAAATAAATGTCATAGAACTAAGCTGTGATGCAAACTTTGGAACAAGGCAAGACCTTCCTCTGAAAGTTCAAAGCCCTTGTGTATGAGGATTTAGTTTCAACATGTCTCTAGTAAGCCCTAAGTTCCTGCCTGTAATAGTGATTTTGGTATATACTCCACTTTATCTTTTTTGTATTTAATTGGAACGTTACAACTATGAGAAGATCCAATGAGGACATCAATTGTAATATCAGTTGTGGCTTTATAAACCTTTTCTTCATGATGTGAAAACCTAGAGCTACTGAAACATTCTGTGATAAGTGTTTACTTCTAGAGGGCTGGAATTAAGTATGACTGTGATTGTAAATAGAACAAACCCAACCATATTTTGAAACAGGTCAATATGGCGAGAACATCTCCCAGATTTGGAAGGCTTTTGTGTGGACATGAACATGCATGTGTGGAGCTACTAATCAATAAAGTGCAGTGGACTGAATGCCCTTGAGAGGCCTCTAGTGTATAATAGAACTATTTCTAAGAGTTAAAAAGAAGTCTGGAGTTTTGTGTGACATTTGCTATCTGTCCCACTCCCATAGGAAAACGTTATCAGTATGTCCTTGTGCCTGCATCTGCTGATGTCTTTTAATCCTCAAGATTAGTGACCTGCTATTCACTACAAATGTTAAACCAAGAAAGTTAAAGAGTCCTGTGTTGAGGTAGCAAGATGAGTTGCTAAAGGCAGGGATCACCCCGTTAGTATTACTACCTCCATCATGTTGTATGTGGAGGATGTTTTTTTTCTAGACCTCCACAAACCAAGAAAAAAGTCATTGCTCTTGCTGGTGCTTTATACTAGATCACTGAGGCCTGAGGACCTCTGTTGTGCTGGAGTTCAGATTAAGAATGTAATTAAAATTCTTTAATAAGATCATTTATCCTTAGGTGTATATGTTGGAGTGTTGACTCTTAACTACTGATAAATGTATTACCTTTACACTATTACTCTGGCCAGCTTCTTAGTTTTGCTCCATTTGTTCCATGAGTGTTTACCAGTGTGGCTGATCCCTAATTCCTCTTCTAAGTGAAGTCAACAGGGACCTTTTAATGACTTTTGGAGCACAATTTAAAGCTTTTATAATGTAGCAATATTTCGTGTCTGTTTACCTTATTAGGTTTTAGAAACTCTTTGTGAAAATGGAACTCCTCCCATTTTATCCCTTCAACCACTGTGACTTGTTATTTTGGGGTTGAAATGAAAGGCTGTACATTTGGGAAGCAGAAATACTTTGTATTTAGAATTTCTTTCAGTGCTAGGAATACAGTTACTAACTCCACATCCTTTTGTTTTCCATTTAATAGTTTGGCATTTTTGCTTTACATTTTAAATGTAATTTTTGTTTGTTTTGGAAAAGTTGTGGAATCCAGCAAACAAGGTGCTCAGGGAATTTAAATAGCGTGCCAGCTCAGCCACTGCTTTGCTTGCAACTATGAACAAGTTCTGTTCTTCACTCAGTAATCCTGTTTATGGTTTTGTTTATCTTTTCTTAATTTTAATCTTTTAGGCCTCTAGAGATTCTAAGCAGTATTATTACATGAACAACGGCAAATAATTTCTGCTCCTGATCTGTGGTTGCAATGGCTCAAGAATAAAAAACTTGTTGGCAAACCAATTCACTGTACTTGGGAAAATTGAACTTACGGCAACCACCTATACATGTAGCCAGGATAGCTTACGAGAAAATCTTTCTAATCACTTCCACAGATTCCTTTCTTGCTTGCTAGCTTTGTAAGCAATGCAGTAAGAAATGCCAATGCTGTTTCCCAGCTTAAGGAATTCTAAAAAGCTTACTTGAAAAATATCCTCATCTATGCTGCTTATTCTGGAATTATGTATGCAAAAATTTGGGTCTCTGGAAAGTGTGAACATTGTTTTTCTGTTTTGTTTTGCAAAGAATTACAATGCAAGATTTAATGAAAGAGATTTAACCTAGATAAAACTCCTCATTTATTTGAGTTATGCTGAAGAGACTGTCACTGACTTAACTGGTTCTAATGTTTCAGCCATGGAGACGCCTGATTGTGGATCAATGCACAAGCTGTCACTGCACCCTCCAGTCAACACCTTCTCTGAGATATACTCTGACATGTACAAAATTAAACTGTGAACCATGTCCAGTGGTAAGTGTGAGTGGTCTGGATATTCTGGTTAACACATAGGGAGGTCATATTCTTAGTTGTATACAGTTTATATTCTGTACAACTCTGGGACCTGTTGCCTTTCCTCAAGTTTTTTCAGAGGAGTCATAGTCCTGTGTTCTTCTCCTGAATTAGGCTACATATACCAAATGTGATCTAAATCCACAGTGTTTGAAAGGTAGTGTTTCATAGTACTCAGGTCCACAGGCATTTGTATTGTGCATTTTAGACTACTTACCTTTAGGGCAAAATAAGGTTTGGCAAATCATTTGCAACAGGAACTGCTGTATCTCCTTTCCTATCTGTCCCTCTGGGGACCAGCAGCTTAGCCAGATCTCTACTTCAGAGCTTTCCTGTGACTATTCTAAATTGTCTAATAGCTGGGCTGAGTAATATTTCTGTCTGCTTCCCAGCCATGCCTTAGGTGATTTAAGGTGATTGACCCGCTCAGTTCCACTGGCCTTTTTGAAGTCTTTGCTGCTGCTTTGCTGCCATCTTCTGAAAGGAATGAGCTTGGCTGAGAAACTCAGAGGCAAATAGCATCCATTTGTACTCTGCTGCCCAGCAGCATGACCAGAGTGCCTGACTAGTTCTGTTCAATCATGTAGTTTTCTTTCTTAGCACAAATACCTCAAGTGGAAGGGAACCTAAGCAAGCTGCAGAGGCTGGCTTAATCTCCCTCTGTCAGAAAAACACAGATCAGCAGCTAAGTTTCACAGAAAAAGGCATAAATGCCCTTTCCTCTTCTGCCTTACCCTGGGTAAAGAATGGAGCCCAGTGGGCCCAAACAAACTCAGGGCCTTTGCAAGTGGTGTGGCCATTGTACCAAAAAGTCACATCTCTAACATGATGATATGGGATTCCCAGTTGAAATCCAGCAGAGGCATACATTGATAGGGTTCCTGCAAAAAAGAGTGGGAAAGTTTTGGATGAGTCCAGTTTTCAATCCCTAAGTAGAACTGGAAAGGACAATGTAGTTCTGGACCCTAATATTACGCCTCCTGTAGGTATGATTATAGACACCTGCTTCTGAAAGGAAAATAAATGGCCAACCTCAGTGCTGAGCATCTTGCTGACTACCATGAAATATAACCTGACAGATCAATGGAAAAAACCCAGATATACTAGAGTGAATCTGTGGCCAGAAATGTGCACATATGCACATTCCCTTATAAAAATGCACAAATGTCAATTCTTGCTTTTCAATGCAAGAAGCCAGCTGTAGAAATTAAAGGTAGAGGAATCAATAAAATATGTTAAAAAAGTGGAGAAACATTCCTCTCCTGCTTCTTTCACCACTCACACAGTTCCCAAACAACTTCTTTCCCCTACCTGACCCAAAACTACAGACTAAGCAAACAGCCCTGAGGAAAGGGCAATTTTCAGTTGGGCTTATTAAACACTGTGAAGTTGTGTTTAGGAGATGTAAAGCTACCTGAGGGAGGTGGCAAGTCTAGGTGTTTGTAGCCACTTTAATGAATCTGTGGAGCTTGAAGGGGAGAAAAATATCAAATAACATACAGAATGTCTTCATCACCCTAAGGCCAGTGGGATTCACACACATACTTGCGGTCTTTCCTGTCTCAGAGTCACTGATTTCATGATATGCGCAGATTAAAAGAGATGTCTTCATAATGGGTAAAATCATGAGTTGAGTATATACTCTTAAAGGAGCACCTGCTTTCTACTGGATGCTGAAGCTGTGAAAATAAATGCACTGGTAACTGAAGTGCAGCCAACTGCAGCATATTCTGCTCATCAGGGTAATTTGTTTTGGACATTTTAATACCTACTTTAGGTACTTACATTTTTTTTAGTAGAGCAAGTTCACCTAAATAACAATGAACTATGTTTTCTTCCAGTGATTTAATAATAACCCCCCACCCTCCTCAAATTCTTTTTCTATAAAAACATATGGATAACATGCATGCCTTCACTCAACCAGAGTGTTTGTTGTCTTAAAAATGTTCAGCTCATCATAAGCAGCTGTTGGTTATGTGTAGCAGCTGGAGACATTACTGTGGGACACTTCATATGTTAGCTCAGTTCCTTTCTGATTTTTATTTTCCATTATCTACTCCATACCTTTCTTCCTCTCCATCTAGTACTGCTCATTCTCCCAGACATCTTTTTTTTTTTCCATAATCCAGATTTTCCACTCAGCTTTATTCTCCTCATTCCCTGCCCACTGCTTACTAACCATCTTATCCTTTTCTCCTAGTTCAAGCATTTCAAGCTACTTTTCCAGGTTGTACTGTCTGTTATTCATTAGCTTTACAAAGAAGCTCCTGAACACTATAAATGCAAACTGTAGTTCATTCAAAACATTATAGTAAGCTTCTTACCCTCTCCTATTGTCATGTGTTGTTTAATGAACCTGATCTTGCAACAGTTATAGTCAAAGAATATTGAATTTAGTGGTCACAGGAAGCTCTTTATACTTGGAAATAAATTTCCTTCTCTACTGTATAATAAAACACTATAAAGATTAATACTAGCCTTTAAAAAAAACTTCCCCAAAGTACGCAACTAACTAGATTAAACTAGTCTGGTCCTACTGTTTAAAAAGCTAGATATCACTTTGTCCACTAAATTAAAAACAACAACAAAAAAAAAAACCCAAACAACAACCAACCAACCAAACAAAAAACCAACCAACCAACCAAGCAAACAAACAAAGAACCACAAAACAAAAACCTAGAATCTCTCATAAAGTAAGTGTTAGGAAGCATGTTGAGGACAAAATAAACACAGAAAAATGTCCTTTACCTTGTAGAATTACAGAAGGCAGGAAATCTCTGGCTCTTGCTGTGGAAAATGTGTGCCAACTTCATGTGGCATCAGGCTGAGAGATGGAAGGCTTAAATACCTTCAGGTAAGTTTTAAGCACTTTTGTTTATGTGTAAATGTAAATGTAGCACAGACTTTTGTTGAGCCCAAGAAAAAGGCATTTTTTCCTCCTTTTGATTCTAGAGGGACATTCTAGATGTACCTGTAAGCGTGAATATCATCAAGGAACTTTAACTGGAATATGAGCTCAAACAACTACATGGAGGAAATTAAAAACCTCATTTTAAATGAGAAATTTATAATTAAATTTGCAAATGTGAATTTTGAAAAATCTTTCCAGCATATAGGTTCTTAAACAGTCATGGATATTTTTCTCATCAAAACCCATTAGCTTGCCTGCTGTATCTAACAGTATATAACTTTTTCTTTTATTCCATTCCTGAGCTAAGTTTTAGATGGGGAGAGTGTGGAAGAACTAATGAAGCTGATAAAGGGTCTAGAGAACAAGGAACAGCTGAGGGAACTGAGGTTGTTTAGTCTGCAGAAAATGATGCTCAGGAGAGACCTCATTGCTCACTATGACTATCTGAAAGGAGGTTGGAGAGAGGTGGGGATTGGTTTCTTCCCCCAAGTAACAAGTGATAGGACAAGAGGAAATGGCCTCAAGCTGCACCAGGAGAGGGTTAGATTGGATATTAGGAACAATTTATTTGCCAAGAGGACTATCAAGCCCTGAACACAGCCTGCCCAAGTTGAATTGCCCATCCCTGGAGATATTTGAAAGACTTTTAGATGTGGTGCTTAGGGACATGGTTTAGTGGTGGGCTTGGTGGTGTCAGGTTTATGGTTGGACTTCATCATCTTGAAGGTCTTTTGCAACCTAAATGATTCTATGTGAGGGTGGGGGTGGGTTTGTGTGTTTTTTATACAAGCTCCCAATTCAGCCAGCAGTTAAATGTTCATATATATGGCTCTTTAAAGGGTGATTCATAGGTTCTCACTTAAACATGTTTGTTTTGTAAGTTAATGGATTTTTTTCCCTGTTAAGAGCTGAAAAGGTCAGGTTTTGGCAGCTGTGACTGAGCGGTAATAAATTTGGCTATGGAAGTAAATAGAAAATGATGACTTTGTTGATAAAAAATTCTGTTTACTAACTATTTCCATGTTTAAAAAATTTCACCATCACAGTACCTTAATTGAAATATCAGTAGAGGAATAGTCAGGTTGTACAGTTTTCTGAAAAATTCCTGTCCCATGTTGTTTTTCTGTGAAGCTAACAGCCCTTATCTTTACAGCCAAATGAATCACTTCAGGATGGCTGTGATAGTCACACCTGTAAAGTAAATGAGAAAGGGGAATTTATCTGGGAAAGGAGAATCACTGGCTGTCCTCCCTTTGATTCCAGAAGATGTTTGGCTGAAGGAGTAAGTAGGGAAAAGGGCCCCATTTCCAGATTTCCTAATAGACACTGTCATGTTTATGGTTCTGTATATAGGTATCTTATGTGTATTAGGGTGGGAAACCCCAGCCTTCTCCCAGCACCTTGGCTAAACTGAATTTGAACCTTCTTTGTAATTCAGAAAAATTTAAGATTTTTTTTCTTTTATTTTAAAATATATGCTGGTTTTATACGGGACTGCAGGGGGGATGCTAAGCTTGCAGTAATTCTGTTCCATGTGGAACAGCAAACATAAGAAACTGTTTATTCTAACACGGTTTTCAGTTTGGTATCCCAAGTAAAACTGTGTGCATAATTACACAAACTGAGAAAACAGTCGAATCACCCCTGTGTTGTCTATGAATATGCATATGACATGCTGAGATGTTTTTCTCTACCCTCCTATGCGGTTAAAGAAAGGAGTTTTCACAGTGCTGTAGAAAGAGCTCAAGCTTCCACATTGCAGTTATTTGGTATAATGATATAATAAAACCCCTCCTCAACACGTCCATCCATTCTTCCTGTGATTTGAGGTTAGCCGTACAACAAGAAACGGAGTGCATGTTGGGGTGTGGGATGTGGGGTCCTGCTTTTGCTCATCTAGCAACACACAGATGTTTATTTCCACCTGTCCCCATTTTCTTCAGCATGGCAGGAAGCAGGAAACCTTTAACAAAGCTTGTGCCCAAACCTCTCTCTGCATACCCAATGGAGGATTTTGTATATATAACACAGGAAGAAGAAAGCTCCTACAGTGCATTTCTTTGTGAAATCACTATAGCACACACAGTTTGGTCATACAAAACAAGTATTTAGAAAAATGCTGGGTTATGTTACAAGCTTCAGGTTATTATCATATTCTAAAGGTCTTCATTGAAAATCAAAGAAGAATAGATTACTTTTTAACCAGAACTTCCCAAACCACATTTATTCTCCTCCCATCCAAAACCCAGAACTATTTCAGCTATAAAATTAGCGGGTTTCATCTAGTTACAGATGGTGAGTTTAGGGGTGTTAATTAAAAAAGTCTCCAAGGTTCAGGTGTTTAGTGTGACAATGGCATCACCTTGCAGTATAAATATTTCTCAGTTTTTCTTTACACTATGGGTTTTCAGCAATTTTCCACCATACATGTATTTCTGAGAATTATTTTTTACATGGTAGTAATGACACAAGAAAAATAAAATTTTTGGCTGTTAAAACTTACTTGACAGATATGAAATTTTATGATGATTTGCCTGTACATTTTCATCTGTTGTGGAATAGGCATGCTTTCATCTATATTGCTAAAATAATCAAAAGGGACTGTTTAAATTCCTTTCTTAAACAGACATAAGATTTGAATGCTATTTGGTTTATCACTTTGGTTTCCAAAAATTAATCTGTATTCAATATCTTTCCTTCAGAAAGCTCCTAATGTAAGGTGTTAACAATATTTTCAGATATTGAACTTTATAATATAGTAAATTATTTCTAATCAGCTATCAACAAACATAATGGCAAGTTCAAAATCTTAAACCCCATGATTACAAATAGATGATAATTACTAATTAGGTGATTACTAATGCCAATTTCCATTTTTGTACAATATAGAAATATAATTTTCTTGCTTAATACCTTATGTTAAATATCCCTTTATATTCTTTCAGCAGAAGAAATGAGCATAACTTGTGCCAAAATAGAAATTTTCTTTTTCTATTGTTTTAGGGCAGAATTGCAAAAATTGGCAATACCTGCTGCGACACATGTAAGTAAATAAACCAAAAGTTTGTATGGAAACTGCAGAGAATGTAAGCTGCTGTGTGAGGAGCTACATTTTGCATAAGATGCAGGTTAATGAAATGGAATTTAGCAATATGGTTAAAATAAACTATCAAACAACTCCGCCCTCTGATTGGGATACTCTGTCATGTTTTGTCCCCCAGAACATGTGATTTGACAGTATTCACAAGTGCTTAGAAAGAGATAGATACTTTTTACATTTTATGCAGACGTTAATAATGAATGTTTTATTTTATTGTTCATCTAAACATAACAGGACCAGTATTGCACACACAGGTTGACAAGCCACCTAACCTGATACTGAATATGAGAGGCAACCACTTCATGAATAATCAATTAACTTAAAATGAATTTAACAAAAAACCCCTGGTGGCAGTAATGTAATTATGATTGGGTTTTGCTATTATAATTATCAAACAATGGTAGGGGTGATCTTGTCAAATGTGCATTCCTATTGAACAGCCTGACTGCATCTTAAATCTGGCAGTTTAGGAGTCAGAAACTCTTAATTTCATGCATCATTGTGTAGATAATCCACATGTCACTCAGGCTGTGGCAGGAAGGGTTTGCTTACATGAGGAAGGATTGCAGGGTTGGGTTCTCATTTCTAAAATGAATCTCTGATGCTTTTGTGAGCAGACAACCTCTCAGTTTTCTCTCCTGTAAGTAAAAAATTAATAATAATACTGTAGCTCATTTAAAAACAAAACAAATGACAAGCCAAAAGGCTGATATTCTCTTGTAAAGTCAGAATATCAGCATCTTGCCTGTGTTCTCTTATGACCTTTTTTCTTTTTTCTTCCTTTTTTTATTTTCTCCTTCCCTGTATACATGTGCTAATAAATAAATGATGGACAACATGGCAGCCCATCAGCACTTTGGCACAGTAACTGCTGTAATAATACCCCTGATGAAGGATTTTAACTCCTACAGAGTTTGCAGCCTTTGCCTGTCTGTATGATCACTGAGTCCAGCTTGAGAAATAGAAGTCAGAAAGCTATTGAGATAGACTGCCATCAGATGGCTCACACAGGTAATTGAGTTAAGAGAGCATTAATCTACCAGGCTTCAAGTAAGGTATACTCAATATTATTTATTAACAAAAACAGATTTTAAGATTTGAAAGGCTGGATGGTGGGCAGGCTGTACTAATTGAGAACACTTATCACTGCAGCTGGTGAAAGGAGAAACCCAGTTCCAAATGAGTACTGCTCAATAAATATATTTATTAGCAATTATTGTGATTTAAAAGTGATACCTCCTTGCAGCAGGAAAAGGTAACTGATCTAAGTGAAATATTTAATGCCTAAAAATGCTCATACTATATGGGCTTTCAGATCATTATCTCCATTGATATTCACTTGGATATAGCTCAAAACTGAAAAGTCCCATG
Source organism: Agapornis roseicollis (assembly GCA_002631895.1). NCBI lineage: Eukaryota > Metazoa > Chordata > Aves > Psittaciformes > Psittacidae > Agapornis > Agapornis roseicollis. Next base: position 72,624 of record NDXB01013765.1, read on the forward strand.
TGACAGCACAGTGCTGTTCCTATTTGCTTTTCTACTCAGGGCTCTTCATAATGAAAAAGCCAACATACTTCATTCAGCCTACTAACCATGAGTTATCAATTGAGGTACTGTGATTAACACATAGCTTTGAATCAAGCACATCTAGATGCCAAACTCTCTTTCCTCTGTATTTATATCTTTCTACTAGAGCACTCAGTAGCAACATGCAGTCTGTTACATACTTTACAGGGAATAACAAGGCTTGGCAAAACTACAGTAAAACCAGAATAATTATTCTTAAAAATCAAATAAGAGAATAATTAATTTCTCATGGACACAGAGACTTAGATATAGGTTACATTCCTTCCCAGGTCTTGAGTGAGTTAGTCTTTCAGACAACTCAGTACCATAAAGAACTGGGCTAAGAACTTTGAACTTGTTCTCACAAGTTCAAAGCACAGTTCAGGGTGAGGCCTTTGGTTCAGTAGAGTCCAACACAGCTTTTAGTAAAGGCTGTTTAAGCCGCTTTCCCTTTCTATGTTATGCCCTGGCAATTGGAGTTTGTTAGTGTGTCTGGAGGCATTGTTCCAGGTTTTAACTACATAGGTACACATAAGTGAACAGGCTTATTTTTTCATTGGATTTCTGTGGTACTAGGAAAGGACTTGGTTATTTGCAAAGGATATTCCTTTTTTTTTCCCCACTTAAAGAAGTTGCATTTCTGCTTCTCACCTCTTTTCTCTGTTCATCTCAATTGCATGTCTCATTGTTATAAGCACTTGCCTTTGCAAAGGAGGCACAGTCAACAAGGTAAATCAGAGCAGTAAAGTAACTGGAGAACAAGTTGGTAAGTCAGGACCAAGGAGGTGATGAAGCTGCATTGAATCTGATGACAATCATTTTGTTTGGACTTTTCAATTGTGCGGACACAGTTGTGTAATCTTTGCAGGTGGACAAGTTTTATCAAATGAAGTGCTGAAATCATTCAAAGAGAACTGGCAGTTTCAGCCCTGGAGCCACAAACACTTTTCAAGCTTTTTTAATATGAAATGTAAAACCTTAACAAGGCACAGATCCAATTTGGTACTAACATTCCAGTGGAAAAGGTATTGAAAGCTATGTTTGCTGCTAGGAAGATGTATACATTTCTCTTCAATTTATGTATCTACTTAGTTGTGCAGTTGGCCCATTGAATTCCTTCAGCTCTCTGAAAGGAGAGAAAACAAAGCTGTTGTATAGTACGTGAAAAATAGTTCAGTATTCTGTTAAATACAGAAATTCCACTGGTCAGCTAGGAATAAGTAAAAGTAGGAGCCTTTATACAGAGGCATAGCTCTCTGTTGACACTACAAAGAAATGTTTGCAGTGAGTAAAATATTCACTTAAAAAAGCATTAGCTCCTTCACAAGTCTTTAGATGTGGACCAAAACCAGTCAAGAGTGTTCAGAACAAAATATTCTGGATTAGTCCATATTTAAGGAGGTCAATTACAAGATTCCCTTTGAAACTGGAGGAGCAGTCACTATAAGCTACTGCAGTTAGATCATAGCAAGCCAACCTCATTTCACAAAGACGGACCAGCAGGTTCCCTGAGCTTGCACCCTGCACACATAACAAATCCAGACCTACTGCCTCTTGTGTGCATTTCTGATTTGATGGAAAAAACACGAGAATTTACCTAACACTAAGACCAAAAGTACTGGAAAACAAGTATCAGAGTTTTTCATTCACATTCTTCACATACAACAAAGTAAACTGAGTAAACTGGCACACACAGAGAGCACCCACATTTTCACCCTGATATCTGGCTGCGCAGGATCAAGGTTCTTTAGTGGTCTTAGGCACTCACTCTGTCCAGTAAGTGGTCTGGCATCCCTGCTAATCTAGACTCATGGGCCCTATGACCTGTGATCCAGTTCCAGTTTCTGGCAGTTATACCTCCATACATGCGCATCCACACAGAACAGAGAGTCCATCACCCAGGATGAGTAGTTAGAAATAGAGTTTAATAAAAAAAGACAGAACAAGCTGCAGATCAAACGTAGGACAATGTCAGGCAAAAGCAGCTGTCTAACATGCAACCAGCCCCCTGTATACCTTTATATGTCCGTTTTCCCATGCTTGTTCTGTATGAAATCACCTTAATCCTTTCCCACCTTTGATCCCTCCCCTAAAAAACCCAATCACATAATACTCTTCCCTGGCATCTCATAAGAAGTCCCACACAGTTCTGAAGGCAGTGACCCACCTCAGTCTGTAAGGTAATCCAGGGAACTGCTCCCATTGACTCATCTTGAAAGGCATCATCCCAAGGAAACTGGATCTCTCTCCTGTGACAGCCCCGGGGAATAGCAAGATCAGGGTGAACTGTTTCTCTGATTAGATTATATGGGTTTCCATGTACATTATCTTTTTCCTGTACACAACAGCAATTTCAGTAATAAGGAGAAAGGAAGTGAAAAAAATCCCCCAAACCAATTGTCAGCACTGTCAAATGCTTTGTTTCTTTCCTTTTTTTTTTTTTTTTTAACTTGGGTAGGTTGGGAAGTGGAATTTCGAC
>NDXB01013765.1:75273-94370 GCA_002631895.1 Agapornis roseicollis
TTTCCTTTTTTTTTTTTTTTTTAAACTTGGTAGGTGTGGAAGTGGAATGTCGACCAGTAAGTACCAGACTGCAGTATGGTAATATCAATGGATGTGTGGCTGATAAGGAAGTGCCTATTTCTCATTGCGAGGTAAATAACAAAAACAATTCCCCTGCCTCAAGACCTGCCCTTGTCCCCTTACACTCTTCCACCTTTGCCTTCACTATAGCTTTACTTTAGCAAATGGAGTGTCACTTTCTGTCCACACTGATTCACTCAGAGAGTATAAATCTCCTTGGCACTTATTTCCTAGAGTAATTTGGTGATGCTGAATTTTCCCTATTGAAGCCAGAGTGAAGAAAGTAGCATATGTAGACACAAAGTCTTTGTTTGTATCACTCTCCTTTGCTTCCATCAGAAATTAATGACTTGAAGTGTCTTTGCTAAGACTTTCTGCATAAAAAATGAATTTTTATCTCAGTATTATTGAAGTGATTTTCAGATCTGAGTCTACAGTTAAGCACATATTCAGGATCTGAGGTTGACTGAGTGTTAAATAGGTATTTAGATGCATGATACTTCAAAAGACATTTAAACTTCAATACTATTGTGAAACATCCCTGCCCATGGCAGAGTTTCTATGGAACTAGATGTTCTTAAGGTCCTTTCCAGCCCTAATTGTTCTATAGTTATATGATTTGACTTTTACAACTTCTCTATTAGCCTGAGCACAAAGCCATTGCTTTCTGCATGTCTTGCACATTTCTTCCATAATCAGATTAAAGTTTAATTTCTTGCCCATCATGCTTACACCCTTTAGTGCAACTTCCATTTGAAACAGGAGCATGGCTTCCATTCTGGATGTTCCCATCTCTCAGAGACTGGGAACCAAAGATGATGTTCTCTTCCTAGACTGGGTTGTAGCAGGATAGCTGCTCAATCTAAGATAATCAAACTTTGTACAACCCTTGTATACAATCCAAACTATGGCATGGAAGAGTGGCAGTCATGAAGATCGCTTGCACCTAGCCTCTTGAGTGTTTCTTTTAGTTAAGGCAGTAGGCAAAATTTGTCTCTATCTTTCTCATGACTACTGGAAAAAGAATGGGAACAGAGAGAAGAAATACTAATGGCATACATGCCTCAGCTATTCAGATAGTTACCGGGCAAAGAGCCTTCATTTGCTATGCAAGTCTTACAGAGTGGAACCTTTAAGAACAACAGAAACACTTGTTTTCAAACACTTCAAGCTTGGTATTTCTTTTTTGTTGTTGTGTCTTCATTTAGGGCAAGTGCAGAAGCAATACCAGATACTCTGTTCAGACAGGGAAATGGGAAGACTTCTGCAGCTGCTGTACAGCAACTCAGACAACCATAGTCACAATTTCCCTCCGGTGTGCTAATGGGACAGTTGTGCAGCATTACATCCCTTCTGCCTCTCGGTGTGAATGCTATTCTCGGAAGTGTACAGACTGAATATTTCCAAGAAGCCCAGATTTTCAATCTCAAGTTTTATGACTGTTTTGCTCTGTAGACACTTTTGTCCAATAGAATCCTGACTAACTGTATCAATGTAGCAAGCAATAAAACTCATTAGCACAATAGAATATTACTTGATTATTTTGGGGTTGGTTTATAGAAGAGAGATTGCAGATTGTATTGTTTCTCTTCATCTTCACCATGGAAAGTAATCCACATTACTATTATTAAAAAAAGCAAATCCACAACACAGCAACAGAAATAGTTGCTTCTACTGAAAGAACATATGCCAAACCATTTAGCATTGTCTTCAGAGACATTACACTTGCCTTTCCCACTTTAGTGACCTCAGTGTGTCACTAAGGTTTCTGGTCTTTTTTTCCCTCTAGTCAGGGAGTACAGTAATTATGACGTAAGACTTCATAGGAAATAGGTAAAGTTCTTTGTACACAAACAATACTGGTTATGTCTCAGGCAACCAAATATCTTTCTACAATGCATATACATGTTCCTCCTGAAGCCAAATTCAAAGAAACTGTGTGCCAAGGGCAGGCTGTGTGATTTCTGCAAGTCCCCAGTACTTGTGACAGGGGCTGAGACAGCTCTTACCTATTTACTTCAGAACTTTCACAGACCAACTTGAAGAGAAAGCTCATCAGTACTCTCCCTTATTCCCAGATGCCAGAACTTCATCTGCTGCATTAGCTACAAAAGTTAGAGTTCTTTCAAATGCAGAATTGTCAGTGGCATGTTTAATTTAGTTACTGCTGCCAGGATAAATTTAGCATGATTTAAATTCCACTTGGTCTGGTCAGGCCATGGAAGATAAAATATTTTCCAGAGGGTTGTTGGCCCTGGTGGGATCTGGTGCCAGTCAAGTAGTTTCATATGGAAGTACTAATTTCTCAAAAGTATGAGAGACGAAAAACTGTTCATTCCAGTTCATTTTGTGAAAGACAAAAATATTTAAACTTCTCCTTGAAGTAACCTTTGTTAAAATAAAAAGGATAATATATATATAAATCAGATATATGAGTTGTATTAAAAAAAAGAAAAAAAAGCAGCACCCCTAAACTTTCCATATGTTTGTGATGGAATCATTGAGGCTTAGGAATAGGTTATGGGTGAAAAAAAAAATAAATCATAGTTTCTTCAACTCTAGCAGAACTGTTCTTGAACTAGTGAAAAGCATATATGGAAGTTCTGAAGGGTAAGAGTGCTCCTGAGAAGCTCACCAGAAAAGATCAGAATATCAGCTTATTGTGCAGCTTTAAGGCTGGCATCTGTAGAAATGCATGGCATTTCAGAGGACATTGTCACCACTGCCCCTGGGTCAGAGGGAGGAAAGTTTTGAGGTGAAGAGCAATTGCTCCCCACATGAATGCCAATGTCACATGTCTAAACGGGTCAAAACACCTCACCATCTACATGAATGGATCCCTTTGGGAGCAAACAAAACCTCCCTCTGTGCTTTCAACTAAAAGGCAAGTTGTATTCCTTTTTGAGAGGAGCCAGGCAGTTCTCTGCTGCTTCTCTTTTACCATTCAGCTGTGGATTCAACACATTGAATTGTAGCCCCTTTTTTATCTTTACTGTTCATTCAAGACATCTCATATTTCTGGACAGTCCCGGGAGAAGTGCAGGCCTTCTATGCATCTGCTTCTTTTGCTATGGGACTACAATAATCCCAGTGAGAGAAACCATGTTTTAATTATCACGAGACCTAAGTGGTAAGTAAGTGCTGCAGTAGATCTCTGGCACCAGTTTTCCTCCATCCTCACTTTAGTTTCTTATTGTAGCTGGCTCTGAATATTAAGCTCATTGATAGATGGATTCGGGTCAACCAGGTAATCAACTGTACAGCAGCTCACCTGAAGCTGCAAATAACTAGCTCCTGGAAGTTCCAGAACAGCTTCAATATCAGAGTGGACCAGAGAAAAACAGTGGATAGAGGGTAAAAGACAGTATCTTCCTCTTCCCTTTACCATCACTGGACTGCCCCTTAGTTGGTGCCCTCACCCAGACTGACCTTTCTTAGCTCATGAAAGCTGATGGGATTGCAGCCTAAGGCTTCACAGCTGCAGACAGGTCTTCTAATCAGATAATGGAATGAGGCAGGCACTGGCTTATCAACATGGGGAGGACAGACAGAAGCATCCGCAGGGACCTACAGTTTTCTGGAACTTCTGAAAAGCAGACACATACAACTAGTATTTTGCACCAGCAACAAAGAGGATGAACAAGCAGGCAAGCATTCCTGCTTTCTTTGCTCCCACCTCAATTAACAAGAAAAAAACTTGTGGATCTAAGTGTATCAAGAAAGAAACAGACTTAAAATAAATACATTGGCTTTCAGACTAGAGCAATTAGTATTTTTTCCTAAAAAGCTCCAGATTATTTATTGGAAAACTGCTTGGTTATGAGATCAAACTCATAGCAGAGGTATCTCAGTGGAACTGAATAAGAAGAACTGTATTAATACTTTACACCAGTTCAAGAATATGTCTCATATTATGTGCCTTTTCTTCATCTCCCTTGGTTGCAATTTTGCTTTCAAGCATTCATGCCAGTGTGTGGACTAAAGTGGGTGCAAAATACATCCCACGAGAGAGCTTATTACTTTTTCTTACAGAATCGAGTTCTGTGGACTTCTGTATGGTCTATATGTTATTATTCAGGCCTGGCTAGTATCTATATATACCAAGCAAATACAAGACCCTGTTGTGCTCAAGTCCAGAAGGAGCTTCTTTCTTGAAAATCCTATCATGGAAACAGAGAAGCAAGAAAGAACGAGAGGAAAGGAATATTATAATGCCTTCCTTAATAGGATGATATGTACATAAAGTTTTGCTGGCACATGAGAGTCAAACTTTTTCAGCCAGCCTGCCCTAAAAGAGCTGTCTTTTGCGTAGGACTATAGTACTGCCAGGAAGGCAACGAGCTCAGACTTCCTCCATGCAGGTTTCAATGGAGTTTTTCACAGCCCAGTTTCATTTAGTACAATTTAGAACATTCTTCCCTGGCAGAAGGGAAGAGCCTAATCCAGCCTATAATCAAGTACCTGCTTAGTAATGGGCTGTAAACTCTAAGAGTAGTAGTGTAACAGCACATCAGACAGTGCTGTACATCAGACCATTCCATTGGTCTTCACAAGCAGCATCCAAGCTGCCAAGATCATTGTTTTTCAACTTGTACATGCCACTTGTGAGTCTTGATGGTTTATAGCTACCACTGCTTTTCTGCGAATTGGTTTGGAATGCATCCCACCACTTCAGAAGACCCGCTGGATCATTGGGCCTGTGACAGGATAGATATACAGAAACGTTAAATGGATTTGGGGAGGAGCCTTCTTAATCATTAAAAACATCTAATCTCTTTGATGACTTTTACAGACTTGGATGCACCACTCCTCTACAGCAGGTGAAACACAATCTGGCATTTTTGTATTATTTGTCACAGCTCTGCATTATCAACTAACACCATAGCCAGGTACCTCAGGAAAAACAGTGATGCCAAGACATGATGACCAATATATGACCATTGGAAAATGTTCTTAAAAATAGATTACAGACCCAGTTCCATTTTAACCAGCTGGGTACTGCTTCCTATTGTACTGCTTCTGTGTATATTATTTACTACCTGTGCTAACTGTATTAGCTGTAATGGACCCATCCTTATGGTTTATAGGAGCTAGTAATTCAAACCCATGCAGGTAGAGCTTTGTGACCGGAGGGATCCCAGCAAGATCTGGATGTACATTCCTATACAATTCCACAATTACTGGGTATGCCTTTCTGTGTTAGCATTTAGTTAGTGCAGCATATGATTGATGGTTTGGCTTCGCAAATGAAGATTTGGGAAGGGCTTTAGCCACGCTTGCTACAAGTACGATGACCAAAGGCATGTGGGATAGGCAAATCTGGTTGGAAAAAAGGCTGCTTGGGCATTCAGGATGTTTCCAAACAGGACTGTTGTCTCCTGGGTCAATCTCAAGTGACCAATGTCCTGAACCGCCTGCATGCAATGTTAAATCTGAAGCTTCCAGTGTACCTTATTATCTGCCGTTTTGTCCCTCACCTGTCACTACAGGGCTTTGCAAGTGTGAGCAAACCCTTCAAATCTGTGCAGTGGGTTTGTTAGGTGAGGCACAGCGTGCGCAGCACTGGCCCCACCCTTTATACCTGAGGTTTAACTGCCATGGCCTAGATAGCTAGGATGGTGACAGTAAAGTCCTCAGGTTGTAGGTGTTGTAAGAGTGTCCTTCTCTTAAGTGCAGCATATAATGTGGATATAAAATAGCAAAATTTTCAGCAAGTTTTCTGCTCTCTGTCCAGGGAGCAGATTAATTCATTATAAAACATCAAGGCAAAAAGCAGTTCAGGATTTCCCTTGCAGTATTCTCTGATCCTGCTTCGTTAAAAAAAAGTTACCAGGAGCTCTATATGATTGCACCATTGCCCTGTAACAGGTAAGCATGAACCAAATTGAGATCTGTGCCACTGCAGACATTTTGAGCAAAGAGTTCAAGCAAAAAGCAATTAATTTGATCAAATGGATGGAAAGGTAGTGCAATAAAAAAATTGCAGGCACACCATCTGAAACAGACTAATTGGATTAATGTGCAAACAAAAAATCCTGTATGAAGGAGCATCCCCCCTGCTAGAAAGCCTACAGACAGCAACTGAGAACACCCTTGTATATTATTATTATTTTACTGATTTCTGCAATCTAGTACTTTTCAGATTAGCCAGTTCAGAAGCTATGGCATCTAGGTTTTTTCCCTGCTTGGTAACTGAAGTAAGTCAGCTTCTAAATGAAGTTCTGAGATTAACATAAGATACTAGCAGAGTAAGAAGAGCAAGTGTTTGAGTGGGGCATTTTCACTTTTCCTATCTGAAGGCATTATTCTATGTGAATACTAGAATAAGTGTTGAAAAAGTATTTTGTCCCATTTAATATACTTGTCTTTCCTGTATGCATGAAGAAAGATCCTAATCACTACTTTCCCTCTTTTGTCAGGGGTAAATTATAGTGCTGAAAAATTTGACAATATAATGCTATTTAGGATGGAGTCAGAGGTCCTGGCCACTCTCCCTTTTAAGTAAAATTAGCTATATAGCATTAACCTAGTTGACACATAAAATTCCTTTTGTGGCACTTCAGTTGAGCCAAAATAAACAGATGAACACAGTCACCTAATTTAATCTCACTCTCTTTGGTTTGCCCATAGCTGTTTCACTAAAAAGGCAACTACCTAGTGAAAATCTGTCCAGAGTTTAAAGCTGCATATGTGTGTATTAGCCTTTTTGGGAAAGTTTTATAACACCCAGACCAAATTTTAGGACACGAAAGACACACTGCTCCCTGTATAAACTCAGCATCTTTGATAGCATAGCCATAGTGCATCAGTACATCTCTGTGTGATATAGACAACTGCTATTCTTGTCAGTTACAATGTGCACAATCCTAATTCACAAGATAGTAGAAACACTTTATTCAGTCATTGAATAAATCCATTTCCCCCTCTCACACTAGAGAAACTGTCATAGTGTCATAAATAGGCTAAAAGAAGAAAAACATTTAAACTCCAAATAATCACACATCCCACCAATTATCAGTAGCAAATAAAAATCTTTTCTCAGATGGTATTAGTCATCAAAAACTTTTCTTCCCAATGCATTGCTTAAATTCTAAGATTGAAGGTTAAGCAGGATCCATCACCTGCTCTGATTAGACAGTTGATTACAAGATAATCCCATGAATATTTCATGCAGGAATGACAGCATTGCATCCAGGTGGTAAGGTAACTTGAGTAGTTGAGATAGAGCCTTATAAAAAGGTTTCTGCACTTACCTCCTACCTAGAAGCACTGTAAAGCTGTGCAGATATAAAGACACTCTTCCCCAGAGAAACCCCTCCAAGATGGTTTAATCCTTGACTAACATTTTTTGGGAACAAAGCTGGCTGTGTTCTAGAGCCCTGGTTTTGCATTAGCTTTTTTTTTTTTTCCTCTCCTCTACTCCCTCTCCCCTGCCTTCTGGGGAGTTAAGACAAAATACGCCTGTTGTTACATTGCTTTTTGAGGCATGAAGAGAAGATGCTGAAGTTACAGCAGAGAGTTGCTATGGCTTCTCAGGTCATGGGAGTTTTGCCTTTTCTCCTGTCAAGATGGTAATCACCAAAACAGAGGGTCTTGCTAATTAGCTTCAGCTTGTGGTTTCTGTAAAGCAGGATCAAGACAGGATGGAAATAGAAGTGCTGTTCACTACTTAAGCCAGTGCAGAAGCAGATTGTGCACATGATCAGTATAGCCACATCCTATTAGCACTGATGCAACTTCCAGCCAAATCTCCAGGCAACATGGAAACACACATGCCCGGTAAGTTTATTCTCTGCTTTATTGTTAATTGCTGCCTATGAAGTCGAATATGTAGAAAGGGGGTGGGGAACAGAGAAAGAAATACTTTGAAAGGGGTTCTCTGTCTTCTTTCAGGACATTTTCAAAAAAAAAAAAAAACAACAAAAAAACAAACAACAAAAATCTGTGGCCCAGGTTACATATAGACAGCTCAAAGATAAAACACGTAGAGTTCATTTCTTCTGAAGCTTCATGAGTGCAGCTGTGGGTCATTGTTGTGGTCCATGTGGAAAAGACAATAACTAGACAAATGCCTTGTGCTGGACTTCTGCTCTTTCCATCTGCATTTGCCTTATTGCTATGCAATGTGGTGAGCGAGCAATATCCTTTTTCAGGAGAAAATGTGAAGCAAGGAGCTTTCAGTTCCCATACACAAGGAACAAATCTGCTCAGTGCATAAAACATTCCCAGTTAACAAATTTGAAAAAATGTCCAGCGTTGATATTGTGTCACTATTATTCTGCTGCTGCAGTTGGAAGCTCTGTGGTTGTTTCCATTGTTATATCATTGTTTCTGGAGCTGTAGCTCTGCTGTGAACTCTGAACTGCAAACTTCGTGAAATTATTTGTATAGCAGACCATACTGTGCAAAGAGACATTAGATTTAATACCTACTGCTGATCTTTGTTATTACAGTGTCCTTTTTCTATCACTGTCAGATTTAGTCCTGATATATACCTTAAGTCAGAGAGACCATGTGTTTTCTGTAATTTTAATATGTAGAGTAGGATTAAAAATACCCCCGACAACCCAACAAGATGGGAATCTGTAAAGTTATATACACAGTTACATTATGTTGATATAACTCCATTAAGTTTTCAGGTAATGCAAACATTCATAAGGCAGCTCAGGTTTTTGTTTATACCACAAGGCTCCCACATCTATTTCCACAACTTTACCATTTCCTTCACTCTTGACCATTAAGGTTAATGATTTCACCCTTTAAGAGACCCTCTGGCTAATTGTGTGTGTCAGAGGTGAGTGAGCATCTCCTTTAACTCAGGTACATTCTTCCTGCCCCTAATGCTAGAGGTGAGGGCTCCTGTGCACAAGTGGCTACTACAGGAGCACAACCACAGGTTTTTACATTTGTGTCTGTGACCACAGTATTCAGGTCAGTCAAAGCCAACAAGGAGCCATGCTTCCCTTTGCTTGCCCTTGTCTATCAGAGGTGCTGCAATGCTGGTTTTCTGGCAGCAGTTCAGCAGCGGACTGTCAGGGCTCAGAGCTCATCCCCCTTCTAGGTATTCAGTGGCCCATATTAAGAGTTCAGTGGTCTGAGTCCAAGGCCAGCTTCTTCACCAACCAGAGCTGGAAGTGAGAACCTGCCCTCCTTTCCTCTGGGAACCGCTTTCAAGCTGAGGCTTTACAGCTCACCCCCACCCATGCTTGCTGGGGATTGCTGAGCTGTGTCTGACCCTGATTACTGTCTCCAGCCCTGAACCTGCCCTGGACTTGCTGCTCTGCATCTGTGCTCCTTGTCAGCAGGGTCATTTACTGTTCTGTCCTATCATGATCTGCTCCAGGCTTACCTTTCCCCATGGAACAGACAGCCATTGGCCTCTTTTTCCTTAAAATGACCGCAAGAGTATTGTTATTATTATGTGCATCAGGAATTCTTACTTTAAAGAATCAGTGAATATACATTCACTTAAAAGACCAGAGGATTATGGACAAGTTGTTTTAGTTTACTGCATATTATCAGCTTCCTGACTCATCTCAAAGTGCATGGTGATACAGGAAGAAGCTCAACTTGTGCCAGAACTACTTCTTGTGCACAGCTCCACCAAACTCAACACAGATACAGTACAGTGTGGTTTCCTCCACTGTGTCTTCAAGACTGCTATTAGTGCCTTTTAAGAATCATAGGAATTAAAGACAGACAAGGCTTTTTTTATTTGTCTCTAATGCAGCATGGTACGTTACATGGTATATTAAAGCAAATTTCAGTTTAGAGGATATGAAGCCAACCATGAATAGGTGAAATTTAGAGGAAGCTTTGGGAAAATGAAACTATAGGTGTGGCTTAGAGGAAGTAACAAGGGTTAAGACAGAGATGGAACAGTCCTGCTAGGGCTTAAAGTGGGCAGCACAGCCCCACACAATTCCCTGTCTCCCTTCCATCTTCAACACATTGTCCCGGCCATATGCTCTGTGCTAGTAGACCTAGTGGAGAATGGCACTGGGGATGCAGCCAAAGGCAGGAAGAAGTAGAACTAGAAACAGCAAACATAATTTTCAGGTTTGCTACTTCCCACAGCTGAGTTTCCACCAAAAGACATAAGATCCAAATTTGCAGCCTGTGATCTGAGTGCTCGTACAGTACCTCTCTGACAGCATATGGGAAGGGCAAAACCACCTATGACAAGTGCTTACTAATACCTTGGACAACCTGGGTGACTCTGCTTGCCTGGACCCCATTCCAAAAATTCAGTTTGAAATGCTACATCCTGAGCCTCCAAGGCACTCAGCAAGGGCAATCTCTTGGGTTAGGAATCAGTATCTCTGTCATGTCCCTTTACATTTGGCTACACATAACACTTTCTTCTTTCCTTCCCAGCCTCCACAATATGATCAGAGAAGAAACACTCTTTATAAAGAGAAATGTCTAATGCTGAGTTTAGTTATGGGACTGATTTTAGTAGAAGCAGTTAAGTAGTGGGGGGCTAAACATCTGAATAGTTCTTAAAACATCCCAAAGAAAGAATGTCAGATATCTGAAATTTAGCGATCAAATTCCATCTTCTTTTGTTCAAATAAAGAGTCTAAGAACACTGCTCTAATCTAAATTATCTTTACTAAAACCTACTGGACCTCTTCTGCAAGTAATATTGAATAAGGAATGGATTTCTTATGTGAAAGTTTATTCCTAGACAATTTCTCATGTGGCCTGTTCCCTTTAAGCTGGACCAAGACTTATTTAATTAACAGGCATTCCCTTGTGTCTGAAACTCTTTAGTTGAAATAGTAAATAATAAGCAGTATTTTAAGGAGACAAAAGGTAGCAGCTTTAAAAAGAAAACTGCAGTGTGATGAAAATGCTTGCACACGTGTACAGTGTGCTTGGCTGTATTGAAATCAGTAACTCTATGTATGCATGTTGAGAATTGAGAAGTCATTATCTTAGTGGGGACCTAAAGAACACATATATAACCATGGGACATCTTATTTACATATAGTTCTTCCAAAGAAGACATGTTTAAGGCAATCTACATAGAAACAGTAAATTGACGTAGTTCCTTTTCATACTTATATGGAGGGTAGAAGCAATAATAAATTTGTCAATAATGCTCATAAATTGCAGACAGGTTGAAAAGCCTTGTGGAGGAGTCTGTGTGAGTACAGGTATACTTCTGTGGTGTCCCATTTCTGTAGCCCAGTACCTGTGCTCTTGGTGGCCAAACCATTGACAACATATTCTGCAAGTAGTTGCGCCTATGAAAATCTGGTCATCACTTAGATCAGATAACTGGCTGTTACTCAGGATTTGATACAGAGCTCCTAATTAGGTAAACTCCCTTACTTCATATTTTCCAAGCATTGTGGTCCTTTAATACACCCTCTCATGCTGGAAAGACTTTTGGCAGTATAGTATGTGCAGCTTCTTTAGAAAAGGGAACTTTAGACAGGAAACTGGAAGCTCAAATGGTGAGGTCAGTTGGTGCATATGTGACCAGCCTTTAAGTTCACAAAGAACTGAAGCAATAGATTGCAGGGAGTCTGAGTGAACAAGTAGATGACTACTGGCTGTGACTTGGTGCTGGAACTAGAGCTTGTCACTGATCTCTGTCCTGGCTGTACCTTGTCTTTGGAAGCCATTTACAAACTAATGAAGTTTGACTGGAGGGATGCTTCCCAGGCTATTTTTCTAGAATGAGTGTAGTTCTTGAACATTTGCTTTCCAGGTTGAATTCAAGATTCACTCTACTTCTGTTCTCTGGGGAGATATATATATACACCAAAGCTATGCATGTGTGCATGTATAAAAATTTATATATATGTGCACATGCATAGGCACACAGCTTGTTTCTATCAATACTAATTCCTCTAGAATATTTACAGAATGAGAACATGTAAGGCCAGATGTTGTAAAGGCTTACAGGGTAGAATGAGGTCAGGCAGCATCTGAAGCAGAAGCCCCTGAGGCGCTGCAGTACCACAGGCAAGCACTGTCAAATATGGAACTCATTCAGAACAAAACATTTTGGTTCAGTCAGTTTGATTTGGGAAGATGAAAAGCTTTTGAGAAAACAGGAGTCTTCCAAATACAGATTTGGAAATTGTATTTCCATCAAAAAATTATTCTGTCTTGAAGTCCCAGACTGTCTCACCAGTGAACCTTAGGTTTGTGATACAGTTTTGGAAGGTTGGGGAACATAATGGAAATTAAATAATTTCATTATAAATGAACTGCAGATTTATTTTTTGTTTTTCCTTAGGCATAGTTAAAAGGACTGGGAAGAAAAAAAGGTCTTAATTGGTTATGCAAAGGTCTTGTGAGATATCCCAGGCTCAGGCTAAAAATACTGGAGAAACATTAAATGCAGCCTTTAGGAATTAAACTTCCACTTATTAATTATTTTCCTTGGAGTTTCCCTTGTGGCATCATTATATGATTCATTAAAGTAAACCAAGTGTGAGTCTCCTTCAGAGATCAGAAAAGGAAGACTGGTGAGTCAATCTACTGTACTGCTCAAGTGCTGTAGGACCCTAATCTATAATTGATAGGAAACAGAAGAATAATCATAACATTCAGGATTCAGGTTCCCCTCTCTCCAAACACTTTCCTTTTTAACATTTTACTGGCTTCTATCTTAGCACATGACTGTGGATAAGTAGATTTAGCCTGTGTAGAGGGCATAGAAGGGCTTCAGTTAAATAAGGGGGAAATATGACTTCCAGATTTTAGCAATGTGCTATGGATGTAGCATCTCCCTTGATATATGGGAGCCAATGAATGTTCCAGTTATTTCTTCTTCCTTGGGAAGTCAAAAGTCCCGACCAGAGACGCATGCTTCTTTATGTCTTTAGTGGAAGTGGGACTAACTACCTGGGCAGATGTTTCTGCTACACCTATGTCATCTCCCTGTTAGAAAGCTCTAATGCCCGAAGGATCAAACCATAGTTTTTCTCCCACATAAGCTTCCCAAAGAAGCTATGGGTAAAGATCAATCAATCCCATTTCAATTACGGCACCACTAGAGGGGGAAAGAGTATGAAACATTTGTATGTCAAAACAGTTTCTGTACCTATTGCTTTTTATCACCATTTTTTTACTGGACTGCTGCCTGTGTGGGATTGACTTTATCCACTTCCTACCTGTGACCAAGCATTCTTCTTATACACTGTTATTGCTGTACCCTACTCTAT
Organism: Agapornis roseicollis; assembly: GCA_002631895.1. NCBI lineage: Eukaryota > Metazoa > Chordata > Aves > Psittaciformes > Psittacidae > Agapornis > Agapornis roseicollis. The sequence goes on from NDXB01013765.1 coordinate 88,521, forward strand.
GGCAGAGATATTGAGTGGTGGTGGTGAACAGGGTGCCTTCAGACTCTCCGTTATACTGCATTGTGACCATGTGATTTATCAATATAAGAGATGAGGAACAAGAACACATCAAAAACTAAAGAGTTCAAGACATTAGTCCCTCAAACCAAAACATGTGGTATAAACTTTATGTATGTACTTTATAACTTTACTGGATGTACTTTATGAGAATTTTACTCCATTACATGTTCAAAAGTTAGGAGTTCTTAGTGGAGAATGACTGCTAACCAGAAGTTTGTACCTGTACCTGATGCCACTAGATTTGCTCACATCTCACTAGAACTGAAATACAGTCTATTTCAGGCCTAGTTGTAAGCCATAAGCAAATGTGAGTCAATTAATTTCCAGTCATTTGGCTTCCAGCTGGCATGAATACTGCACCAAGAGAACCAGGGTACAGTCACTGAAGACACACAGCTTTCTCATATCTTGCAAAGTGCTTAGCTAGCTGCAAAGCACACTTTCCAGCTCCTAACCTCATGACTGAAGTGCAAGAGTCCAGATGCTGTTGACCAACTAGGGTAGTACTGAGCTAAGTGCAGTGCTGTATCATTGTTCTCCTTTCCCTGGCAGTTCACACAGGTAAGTAAGTGCCTGTTGTTCCTCTGCAGTTCTGTGCATGCCTCTACATTTACTGAAGCACAGCATCTGAAGTTAAATAGTGTCTATTAACTGCAGCATTTCCTGTTCTTTTAAGAAACTACCTGCACAAAACCTGCTTTATATAACAGTACTTTTATCTTATTCTCAGACTTTCCTCTAATGTCCTCACACCCAACTCTGCATGGACAGAAGAAAGCAAAATCAGCTTTTTCAGCATACAACAGCAAATATCTCACAGTTCCTCAAAACCGGACATCCTTGCACAGCAAGATCAATGGAGCTTTTGAAGCATCGAGCTGTATGGAGTCCTTCAGCAGTTCTGTAAGTCTGACTTTATGTTCACTGACTTACCTCTAATGCCTCTGAGGTAAAGAAAAGACTTGAGGCGGGTGGGCAAAGCATGTTGCACTCCTGTTATGCAGGCAAATCCATGGTGTACTGGGAAAAATGACTATGCAAGTAAACTAATCCTACAGGCTTAGGTGGTTCAGTAGCTTTCTTAGTGTACAGCAAGAATGAATTACTATTGTAGTAGTCTTACCAGGCTTTTCTTAATTATTTACTTTATTCCAAATCCTTCAGAGTAGGAATGAGGGGGTTGCTGTTACCCCTAGGGTAGGAAAAGATGTGCGGGTTTTTGACTAAGTAAGTTAGCTATCCCTATGAAGAACCCTGTTCAGGTTTTAGTGTAGGCTGGAGTGGAAGGTGAAGTGTAGTGTGGCTGAAGCATTCAGAGCAGAGCTGTTGTTAGAGGAGACACCTCTTGGGATGCGCTTATAGTGATAAATTTGCTATTAGAGGACTAGAATAAAATTGTCATGAAATGCTGATCCTACCTTTCCTGTTTCCTTACTGCTTGGTGTGCTGGCTACTTGCCTTGGAAATTTCAAGAAGCAATGAATGTGGGACTGAAGATGGTAATTTAAATCACTGATTCTGACTTTTACAGTGGCTGTGAGAGGGAAAGAAAATCTTGATAGCTCCTTCAATGGCATTTTAGAAATTGAAATTTGTTTGTGTTCCTCCCTAATATGGCCTTCTCATGCCAGAACATCACATAGTGAGGAAAGCAGGCCAAATGTAGGGACAGAAAATGTCCTCAATGAAATTTTGGGGAACTTTGATTTACTTTCTGTGCTATAGATGTGCATAAAATGTAGATAGCATTTTGATGCTGAGAGTGAAGACGAGATCTAACAGAGAGGCAGAGAGAAAGGCATTGTTGTATCTCTTCATCTTATTATTCTGTGTAACTCCAGCAACATCAAATGTTGCTATGGTGCTCTCTCAGGTGGCCGAGATGTGGCAGGTGACTACACAGAGTAATAAACAGGAAAACCTCTTAGTGACTTTTCAGGTTTTCCAACCTCCTTGTTTCCTCTCCTGTGTTTTGTTTGTGCTTCGCATTTCTGCTCGTGCACTCTCCAATAATAGAGGAGGGGATGCTTAGAGCTCATCTGCTCTAGAGTCAGCTAATGTACTGTGTTGTGCCAGTGACCTGGTGGTGGTGACATCATTACTTCTGTGCAGTATAGAGTGAAATTCTCAGGAAGGGAGACTAGAAAGCCCCAAAGGGCTTTTCTCTCTGGGAGAGATGGATGATCCAGGAGGTTTGCATGGACTGCCTGTGAGTACTACATGAAAATGTATCTAACTAGGAAATAGGGAATTGCAATAAAATGCTGTCTCCCAAGCAGTATTATTCTGCCAGAATGTAGTGCTGAGTGTAAGGTTAGATATGCCTAAGAGGACTACATGCAGAGCAGATTATTTGGTGATAATTTTGTGAAAGAATGAAGGATGTAGTATGCATATAAACCCAAGAATTATTTACTGATATGGTGACTGAAGGCTATTTTGTGGGAAACTAAGTGAAGCAAAGCAACAAAAACCAAGAATCTGGGAGAAATTTGGGTATATAATAATATGCACGTTTATATAATGCCTTCAGAAATTTGTATTGTGTTAACAAACAAGAAAATTGCCATACAGCATGCTTGATTCATTCTGCATCCAGGATTTCTAGCACATGTAATGGAAGAGGAGTTAAGGAGAGAAAAAAAATCTGTAATTGGTACTTGTCAAAATTTTGCTGGTTTAGCCACCTATGGGAACCATAGGTGTCTGGAATTTGGTTGTGGGCTGATTGCTTTGGATTAGGTTGACCTGTTTGCCTGCATCTTGTTCTCCAGTCACTGGAGGCCTGGTGTCACTCTAATGAATGACACTGTAGAGAGCTCTGTGAAGGGCTTCAAGCTACAGCATTGAGCTGGAAATGGCTGGTAACAGTTTTGGAAGAACTAGTTTGGCTATTTTAGTGAATGAGAAGTAAAAGTGAGCACCTTACATTTGGTATCAGAATTAAACATCATTGTTGCAGAATTGCTATTCAGGCTGGGGCATGTTGGTGAAGTTAGTACAGAAGTAGCTTCACCCTGAAAGGATTTGGATGGTGGACTCAGGGAGGCAAGGATTATCCAAGGGGGTGATGGGGTGTAACATAGGCGATTTGAATTTAGTCATTGGTTGCCTTTTGCAGTGCTACTGGTCAGTCACATAGTCTTTTCATAATATATTAAAATATGTTAGCCATCCATTGGGTGTATCCTCTCTAATCCCTGGTATTTTCCAAACTTCTTCTATCCAGTGCTGCCTTTCTTACCCTTGTACAAGACTAAGGATGTTTCTCCTGTTCTAGCTCAAATTAATTTCTTCCATTTCTTCCCACAGTTTTTTCTTCCTTCCCCTTCCCAGCTCTGCTTCACTGCACATCCTTTCTCATACCTTGTTACGTGATCCTTATTCTCACTTCTCCTTCCCACTTCAAAATGCATGTGCCTTCTCCTGTATGTTCTGTGTATGTGCAGGGCAGAGAGACAGTGTTGGTGTGTGCCTTCATACCTGCTGGTCAGGTAGGTATCCCATGCACTGGGATAAGGCCGTTATCTTTAGCCACTTTATTTTATTTATGGTCGGAGGAGTCAGTGTGACCTAATCTGGTCAGCAGAGTGTGTATTTGTAGGTTCATAGCTACCCCTGGCTGACTTCCAATTTTAACTCCACATGTCTTTATGGGCTTGTGTGGACATAGACCCCAGGTCTGCCACCTTCTTGGGCTTGTTATCTTTCATGTCTGTGAGACTCATGTGTTTCTCTTCCAGATTATAAACAATTACATGGATGGGACACAGGGAAGGAGCATGGACAAGGCATCCCCAAGTGGCATGCATTTCAGGGACAGCAAGAGAAAGGTTGACTACGTGTTAGCCTACCACTACCGAAAACGCCTTGCTCAGCACCCACCTGGTGTGGGCTCACCAGAACCAACACGTGCATCTGCCTTCATGGCACTGGTTTTGAATGGAGGGAATGGGAAGGGCCGTGCTGAACCACAGCAGCAGGATGGTGGCCAGCATGCTCTGCAGGAGCAGATAGGGCCACTGGGCGTGGAGGTGATTGAGCTTGGCCCACTGGATGCTGTAGAGGAGGAGAAGCGGCTGCAGCGGGAAGAGTACGAACGCAACCTGATGGAAGCAGGGCTGGAGATAGAGAAAGACCCTGAGGTAAGAGGGGAGACATGCTCCTCACGTGCAGCTCTGGGTGGCCTCATGCATAGTGGCTACTTTGGTGTGGAGGTGGCTATGTGCAGGATGTAACCATGGCTGGGCTGTGCTGGTGGAGCAGCCTGGCACTGACTGGGTCACCAGAGCATTGCTGCTGCTCTACCTGCTGTTGGGGAGGCAGGAGCCTGGCTGCGGCTGTGTGTTTGGACAGCCTGAACTGCCCTCATTCCCGCCCAACGTTAATTTTAACTGAGAGGCAAATCACACCCATGCCGTCTCTTAAGAATAAGTATGTGCAGCTTTCCTTCTAACTCAGCATTATTGAGTGCCCCACTATTGCTTCTGCAGTTGCAGCAAGTGTAGTATGTCCTGGAGGTATGTCTCATGGCCAGCTTGTGTTCCTAATCCTAAAGACAGCATGTTACTGCTTGAACAGTAGTTCAGTACTGAAGAGCCCTTGGTCTAATGCTGTCTCCACAGAAAGCTGCAATTAGGAATCTGCAGAAATATGTTGTACAAGCTATTTCATACATGACTAAAATATGGTGTGAAGCCAAGAAGGATATGGCAGGTTTTTTTTTTTTTTTCTGTGTTGGTTGGTCCTTACTGCTGGAAAATACATAGTTGTTATTGTTTAATGCACTATTAAGTAGCAATTTCAATCTTACTTCAAGAAGTATATTCTTTATCTAAAGTTATGGCATGCAGTGAACACACTTTTCTTACAAGAAGTGTTTACTGTCAATTAATCTGCTGGAATATAAAGTATTGTCATGACTTTTCCTGTTTCCTCAGAATAACTTGGTGATTTTCTCTGTGATTCTTAGCCTTCTTCCCAGTGATATGTAAGTTTTGCGTTATTTCTACTTTCACCCATAAAATGAACAGCTCCTACAGTGCAACAGGAGAACCTCCAGCATTTAGTGCATTTATTCTCTCTATATTTGTGAGATGCTGGATAGTGCTGTGGTTGTATCAGCTGGGATCTGTGGTTAGGTTACTTGACTGCAGCCAGTTGGTCAACTGAGTGTGAGTCTTCCGAATCCCATCCTGATGCTCTCAGCACTGTGCTGTTACTCTGGACCTTTTGAAAGACACAGATATTTATATTTGTTGAAAAGAAGTCCCTGCTGGGTTCTAATTTTATGTGCTTTATTTTTTTTTGACACCAAATTTAAGAAACTTAGGGCTTCTTTTCAGAGGTGCTGAGAACTTACAGCTCATACTGCTTTCAATGCAACCAGTCAACACTTCCAAAACGTGGACCAGATCGGAGATTGCATCTGAGAATCTGAGTGTAGTTTACTTGGCATAGCTTATGTACATTAAATCGCTGACAGGAATAGAAAGGAATAAAAAGACCTTTTAACTCTTAACATTTCCTTGCTCAGTTTGCTAAGTTGCAGGTGGCTATGGGTTGTATTTCACTGCACAGCCTGGCTGAGCCATCCTTGCACTGAACTGAAAATGTGATCTCAGACCCTGATTCTTTTATGCTAAGCATTGGTTCAATTAGGGTTCAATTACTGCTAACGCATGACTACCTTACTGCTATGACTTTTATAACCAGATTGCATAAAACCCAGGAGAACAATTTTTTTTTTTTTTTTTTTTTGGGGTTTTTTCCGCTCTGAATTTTGGAAGC
>NDXB01013765.1:118515-132177 GCA_002631895.1 Agapornis roseicollis
TTTTTTTTTTTTTTTTTTGTCTTTCATAACCCAACACCATCTTCAGTGTTATTCACATGTCCTGGTATTACAATCTGTCACTGTTAGAACCATAGCTAATTCAATCTTGGATACTCTTACTGTATTGTGTGTGCATTGCAGGAAAAAAAAACAAAACAAACCAAAAACCAAAGAACCCACAAACCCAAATCTGGTTACTTCTCATCAGTCTTTGAAAATGAACATGTTTTGGTATGTTTTGGACAGCTACCATACCTCTGTTCTTTCTGGCATATTGATAGATGTTTAGGCGCTTTCCAGATATGGACATAGATATTCAACTTCATTTTTATATTCCTTCCCACCTTCATTTCCTTTGTGCATTTTTAGTGCCTGCTCATTTCTTCTTCCTTCCCTCTTGGGAATTTTCCTCTCCTAGATTTTACAGACATACTGAAGCAAATTTTACAATATTTTAATTGATGAATATTGACTTTCTATTCTGAACTAAGGTCTGTCCTGAAGCTGATAGTCTCCAGTGACTGCCCTAGTCATTCATGAACAGTTCTGCATTCCATTTTCTCCTCTGAATGGGTTAAAAAAAAGCACTGTATATCATAAGACCCTGACGACAAAGAATCATTTGGTGTAAAAGACATCTAAAAATATTGGCAAATTATTTTATTTAACCACAATACATTATTTATAGCATCTTCTCCTTTGAAGCAACAAATTTCAATGAATGTGTCAGATCTGTGCACATTTAATGTTGAATGGGGTTGCCTTATAGCAGACATTTATTGAGTAGTACGATAAATATTCTAAGAGTAAATGAGCATGCAGTCATTGATTAGGGAGTTATGAAAACAGCATTTAGGTTTGTGCTTTTAATTTATTTTGGTGTGTAGAGGAAGACAAAACTGAAATATGTCTACCATCAAGGAAAAAAGATCTCAATTTTCCTGAAAATCCACCCTAGGATAATAAGTTGTTTTCTATAATTTAAAAGCAATATGACAATTTTAAAGAGAAGATCGTTGACAACTCTTGTTGACTGCATTGTTTTTCTATTATCTCAACTGCAGAAAGAGAGCACTACCAGAAAGGAAGCATGACAGTAAAATTATGTTCATGTCTTACATTTTTCTTGCAATTAAGGACAGTTGAAAAAGGAATTTCCTGTTAAGAAAACAAAAATCCGTTTTGAAAAAATGAAATTTTATATTTTGGATATTTGGCAATACAAACTGAAATATTCAGCCAGTAACCACTAAAAAGAAAATTGTGGTTTTGTTCAGAAAGACAAAACATTGTTTTCAAGATGCATTCAGTATTTTGTGTGATGCTATTTTTATTTATTCAAACACCCAGTGAAACCATAAACAAAGCATTTCCAGTGGAAAGTATTCATCCACCTCTAAACATGAGGAATTGGTTGCAGAAACTTTTTTTTTTTCCTTTTCCAAATGTTCAGTCTTAAGTAATTTTTCAGGACATATACATTCTGAGAAAAGGTATTCTTTGAGCAATTTTATCAATATGATTACTTCTGCATATGAAAATACAGTTATTTTTGAGGAGTGAGAATGTGTCATACTCAAATGTGAGTACAAGAAACAACCAGGACAAGCTGGAAGCACTGGTCCATTCCCAGAGCTATGATGTCTTAATGAGACTTCGTGAAATGAGTCCTATGACTGGAGTGATGATATGAAGGACTATAGGTTCTTCAGGATGAATAGGCAGGGGATGCAAGGTGGAGGTGATGTACTATGTATATAAGGGAGAAGTCTGATTGTAGAGCCCTTGCAGTTCGGGATGATATGATTGAGAAACTCTGGGTGAGGGGATTAGGGGGCTAGAAAACAAAGAAGTTGTTGTGGGTGTCTACTAGTAATTGCACAGGCAGGGCGATTTATTTATTTTAGTGTGTAGAAGAAGACAAAATGAAATATGTCTACCATCAGGGAAACAAGATCTCAATTTTCCTGCAAATTCATCCTAGGATGAATTATTCTATAGGCAAATAGGAGAAAATTCCTGATCAGTTAGCCTGTTAGGGTTTACTAGTTAGGGTAAACACCCGTCCTGCATTGACTGATCCCTCTATTCCCAGTTACAAAGTCAAAATAATTGCTCTGCCTTTCTGTCATATCTTTTCAGCTCCTAGTTTAGTAAGTAAGGGTGTTTCTTGTATTAATAATTTGGGACTGAGTTTTCTTCTGGAAGAAGCTTGTGAAGGACAAGAACTTTTCAGAATTGAAACCCATATGGATTCAGGTGCTTGCTTTTATATGGGACTATAAGTTCAGAGAAGGTGCTTATTTTAATTACAGATTTAAATGTATATAGCAAATTCTATTTTTTTTTTTTTTTGGACATATTAATGTACAATATTTTATTTATTCAGATGTATGAAATCACAGAAGAAGGGGGAATACTCAAAAGGTTTAATGAAATATGGTGCAAATTGACTGAACCTCTGCAACCCCAGGTCCCACAACAAGGAAATGCCAACATGAAAAACCTGTTTTACCCATTTTCCAGAGAGAAATTATATTTGTGAGTATTTAAAATTGTGATGAGCAACGAAGAGAGCTGTAACTTATCATTTTAGTGTTGTCATTTTTTTTTACCAGTATTTCAATCAAAATAGAGAAATTTATTGAGTATTTCTGGAAATACTGAGGAAATATCCAAGTTGCCAGATTATTCCTGGATAATATTTCAAAGTGATAAAAGCATAAGTCTGCATAAAATTAAATTTCTTGAATGCCAAATAGATCTAAAGTAAATGTACATGTATCAGCACGTAATTCAGTTTCAGTGGATTAGCAGAAATCTAAGTTGCAGAGACTTTCTGCAAGTGTTTTAATTCCTTCTGCTGGATAATGAAAGTGCAACAAATAAAGTATTTATGTTTTTAACTTAAACTATAAAAATCTTACCATCAAAATCCTGATTATTTGGTTAAGAATATTACTGCCTTGAATTGAAAAAAGAAAGAGCTAGTAGAAATCTGATAATAATTTTCATCCTTATTGATTTATTATAGTAATTGAAACTTGGCTAATAATATGAAGTCAAGAAATTCTTGACACATGGACTTTCACTTAGAATAATAATTTTGGGCCCAGTTTGACATGAAACACTCCTTTTCTCCTCATGGGTGTCTCCTTGTATTTATGTCTGATAAATAAAGTTTTGTAATAAATATAATGAACCACCATATCATTTATTGTCCTCTCTGACAATTTTAATTAACACTGAATACAAGTCAAATTGATTAAGAGGAATAAACTGAAGCTAATTCCACATATGATGATTTTAAAATTTAAGGGAATGCATAATTCCAATGGAATGGTTGTTTGAAAGCAAGTAAAATACTTACTGGTTAGTCACCTGGAAAAAAGTATTGACTTCTGCATTAGGCTAGTTGAAACCTGATAACTTAACCTGAGAATGTTAGAGTGTAGAGGGTGTGTTATAAGGAAAAGATTAAAAGGTCATATTGTGTAAACAATGTGCAAGCTCTCCTTACACAAAGGGCATTTTACCTTCTTTTGTTAATATTTTTGCATTTCTATGCTCACCATCATTGCAATCCAGGGAGAACTCTGAATGACTAGGCCTTAAACAGCACAGTCTATTATGCTGTACTATTTCATCTATATCTCTTTTAAACTTCTGTTTTTCTTACTTGCTGTGGTTTCTAAATGATTTCTAAATCACAATCTTATATGTCATCTTTAGGTTTTACTACCACATCTGAAAAAGTAAGTTTATTATTTTTCTCTCTCAATGTGTTAGGTATAACATTAAAGACAAAGACACGTTTTTCGACAATGCTACCCGCAGCAGAATAGTAAGTAAACAAAAGTAACATAGCATTCATTTTTGGTGCTGAATGGGATTTGCTTTAATAGTGAGTACTGGTAAATTGTTAATTTCATCAGTTTATGCATTTCTCTATACCTGCAAGAAACTAGGCAGTCAGAAGTACATAAAAATACCCTTCTGACGCTGCACAGTGGACTAGGAGTAGGAGGAGCTCTGTAGAGAACACTGCTACTGACTCCTTTCCATTGTTCAGAGGTGTTATTAAACACTGCTTCCTAAACTTTAATCGGATTTTATTCCGTAAAAGAACCTCCTCTGGAATCTATACTAACTTCCTAACTCCAGCAGTGTTTGGTGGGAAAACTTGTATCATGTTCCTAAGATCCAGCAGGCTGGAGAGGCAAGCTTGCTTTCTGCATAAGCAATGCCAACAAGAAGAACATGCGATCTATCTTCATCCATACACACTCAAGTTTCATAGATACAACATACTCACAGATCACTTTATGAGTGTCTTGATGTTATACTTCCAACTGTGAAAGCTAGATGATTTTTTTACAAAGTCAGATATTGTTGTAAGTTTTTTTCAGTGTAAAATTCTCACTTTGCCCAAATTCTTTATGTTTCATATAGTATTTTAAGGATGTGACAAAGCAGAATCTATCCTATAAATGTCAGGGGAGTAATCCACTATTAAGCCTTGCCATAGTCTTGTCAAGTGTTATCTAGCCCCCTCAAGTCATACATTTATATGAATGAAATGTATGATTTAAACATATACGCAAATGAACCCCACAGAAGCTTCTTATTTCACAGTTTTGTTTTATTGCTACTGCCATGATGAAAATAATGCTAAAAGTTGATTTTTGTGTTATATCACTGTTCTTTTGCACAGGTACGTGAAATTTTGAAGCGCACATCCTCAAAGTCAAGAAGCAGCATGGGTAAGAAGGAGGGAAGATAATTATACATGTTGTTTTGAAAGGAATTGTTTAGGAATCTTACAGAATATTTATTTTTCTAGCAGAACACAGAAGCATGCTGGTACATTTTCACAAAAAAACATAGAGATTGAAACAAATGCTTTTTCTGAAGACTAAATTTAAACTTTCTCTACCATGGTTGGGATAGGACACAGTAATGGGAGCTTGCTTTTTATTTCTACAGGTGCAGGATCTGGCACGTAACTTGCACTTCATGAGTTGTTATAAAATTTGATTTGATTATTATATGATCCGCTTTTGAAAATTCAGATGTCAACTACAATATGTGGTATTATTTCTTCCAGAAGCAGATTTTTCTTGCCATTTCAATATAATAACACATCTTTTCAGGTTATTTTCATCACTGCTGCCTTAAAAAAAATTATCCATGAACTGCATAGTGAAAGATATGATTTGACTATGACTGTTTTGAAGATTTTGAGTGATACTTTTGGGGTAATGCTGAAATATGTGGAGCTCTTGTTTTCTTGAGGTTCAGAACACATGCAGCTGTCCTTATTCTCTCTTCTCTACCTTTTTCCTTTCATCCACTGTGATGGACGGCATGTATCTCCCTGGTGGCAAAGAAATGATACTACTCCTTGTCTGGCATGTTTTCTGGAAGTCCTTTTGTGAGCTTGATATGTGCAGCTCACAATGTCCTAGGGTAATGTACTTGAAAAGAGTAGCATTCGGTAAAAAACTGAAAAGATGATTGAGAAAATGTAAGGCATTCTTAATTTCTAAACCATTATTCAGCTGGTGTTTTTCTATGTTGTGTTTTTCTATGTTTTGATCTTCTCAAAGGCTCTGGTGAGGCAGTAGAGGGGAATGCTACTTTATTTCCAGAGAACTCTTTTTGTGACTAGAAAGACCATGTTTTCTCTGGGAGCTTTGGTGCCTGTGTAAGTAGATGTCTCTGAGTGCAGGATTTTAGAGACAAGGTATTGTAAGGGTTATAAAACAAGAAGCCTGAAGTGCAGCAGGGACACTAAGCCTGTTGATGTAAAAGACAGCCACCAGAGCTGACACTTTCCCAAGGGATCCAGAGAGAATGTGTTGAACCTGTTGAAATTCTTAAGACTTTGTAAGTTGTTGGGCTGAGAGAAAGCTTGAAAGAAGCAATCCGTCCTACAAGGAAACAGTAGGAAGGGAAAGAGCACTTTATCAATGGGGTTGTCTTTGTTTCTTCAAATATTTTTCTATATTAATATGTTGTTCTGGTTTATATGTAATAAAAGCCATCATTAGAGCACTAGTAGTGATTTTTCATGCTTTTTTGACACTCTAAGGTGAAAATACAGGCTGATCTACTTCAAGCTCTAGTGAGCTCAAGATTTCATTTGACATGAAGTGAATATTTCAACCATCCTGTCCTTGTTATCTTTCTGTCTCATAGTCAAAACATGATTATGTATCATGTTTGACATAAATTCACTTATTATTTTGGTCTTCTGAGCTTCTCCCCCACAAGTCCTGTTCTTCATATGTTGCTGAGGTTTTCTATCTCACTGGTCTTAAGACTTAACTACTCATCATAAGTGGTTCAAAAGACGTCTTTAAGCTTTTGTTTGTTTGTTTGGATTTTTTTAAGATCCCACTGATTATTTTGCAGAAGAAGTGGGACAGTGACATTGGAAATACTTATAGCAGTCTTCAATTTGCAAAAAAGTATGATTCATAGTATAGTAGGAGGAAAATAACAATACTTCAAATATTTCCTCATTGATTTTTACACCTGTGTAAGGCTGAATCTGATTTAACTTCTATGACACTATACAAGGAAGGCTTGTTTTATTCTAGCAAATCTCTGAACCACTGTAAACTTTCCAAACATGGAATATTTTCAGTAGAAGACTTGACATTATACAAACATGAAGATTTCCCAATTCTATTAATGCATATATTGGTAAGTTCTTTCTCGTTGTACCAAGGACAAAATTTGTTGGCAATGCCTCTCTAACATCTGTGACCAAAGGTTTTTTCCAAAACATTTCAGAACTATGGTTGTGTAATTTGACTGTAGATTTTTTCATCCCTAAAGAGAAGCTAGCTAGTACTTTTTACTGGGAATTGAAAGCAATACTTTTTACTGGGCATTGAAAGTCTGGAATAAACTACTAATCTTAGCTTTAATTGTCATCTTATGGAATAACTGTTTTCACCTGAAGAGACTGAAGACAGAATGGCTGTAAGATTCATAGATAGTGAGAGCCAATAGTGATCTTGCGTATGTCTGTAGGTGCTGTAGTATTTACCTTGGGGACTCAGTCTAAGCCCTGGAAGTAAGCGATCAATGAATAGTGCCATGTGTCTGTATCTTCCTATACCTTTCACCAGACTTCCTGTTTGTAATCTTTAGGACTCAGCAGTCTGTCCTTGTGCATCCACGATTTCAGCATAACTGTTGACTTGGTGAGCACAAACTTATTTAGCTCCTACAAATAGGAGGACAGTCTTATGTGTTGATATGAGGAAAGTTAGAAAACCCAATACTTGGTTCAGCGAAAATCTGATCTAATAATAGTCAATAGAAAATAAAAATTTCTTCAATCACAAATTTCCTTGCAAAAGTGGGGTTTTTTGTTCATTTTTTGGGGGTGTGTCTGTGGGGATCCATAGTTCTGATCATTGTCAATCTTCAAGAAGGACTTCTCAGGTGCTTTCCTCCTCAGCCACATGCCTCTGTGTCAAGAAAAAGCACTATATGGAAATGACCCTTTGAAAACAATTTTTCCATAGTCAGGTTTGTATATGCTCATCTTGACATGATTTTGACTGTTTCAATAATCAAGTTCAGTTCCCTTTGTAATGTCATTAAATGAAATCTCTAATAATTTTTTCTGTTTACCTGTGCCTAGCTGTTGACCATGTTAATTTATTTTCTTCCAGGTATTGGCACATTAATAGCAAACAATGTTTATGATGCAGCATACCCACTTCATGATGTACGTATATACTATAAAAATATAGTTCTCTGATAGTATTACTCAGTATTACGGAGAGACCAATGTTTATTGTCTGTGACAATAATAATATATTCCAAATGTGTGATTTTAGTATGAAATCTCTTACACTTAAATACTTATTTCAAGTAGTGACCTGAAAGCAAAATCAAAAATATAGGAATAGCTGAGCAATCTTTTATAGAATTTGATCTGTCTTTACGTCATTTATTAAGGCATTTTCTTTCTATAGGGTGAATATGAAGGCCAAAGTGATTGCATGAATGAAAGAAAGGTAAAATATAGTGAAAAATTAATTTCATATTAGATTTAATGTGACAAACATTAATTAATTTCATAAGTGTTATTAAAGTATTAACTAGTGTTCAATCAAGTAGCTGTTTTTGCAGATGCATATATTTTTTGCAATGTTTATTTTTCTGTATTTCTGTGTGTAAAAGATACATTGCGAGACTTTTTATAAAGTCTTCTTATGAAGTACTTCAGTGAATTTAGTTTGATATTTACATCTTGAAATGCTTCAGGTTTCCCTCCACATGCATAGACAAGATTTTTCAGTATGTCAGGAAGCAAAAGTTGTTAAATAACTTAGGCAGTTATTTTCTTTCCATAACCAGATGGTACTATAGAACAATGGTTAGTATATTAAACCGTGGTTGTATTTTTTATTTGATTGTGCATTCAATTAAATTACATGCAATGTCTATAAAATCTGCTTTCAATTATTTTGCATGTAAAAAGTTTTTAGCTATCAAAAGACTTTTGGAAATATATCACCCACCAACACTCTCCACAAGAGAAATGGATGCATAATCAAAGACTATGTGAAGTCAGACTGGTTTTATTACATATGTTTACTATTAGAAATGAGCAAAAAACATTTAATTACTGTAGTCCATTAAGATCCATTCCATATTTTTCTCTAATGTTTGCTGTTTTTCTTCTTTTCCCTTGATATACAAATGGTAAGAAATGAAGAGGGAAAAGTGTGGGAATAGAAAGGGGAGAAAACAACAAAGAAAAAGAGAATGTTTGGATGGCTAAAATATTTACTATAACAAAAATTAAATTGCATATATTCTCAGTGACCTGTAAGTTATTCCATACATGTTTTTAACTCAGCAGTATTTTATGTTGGTACGTGCCATTTGATGCTTGAAGGAGAGGTAAGAAAATGTCATTAATTTGGCAAAACGCAGTGCAGCTCTCAGGAGTGTAGTTGCCACAAATGATGGTTATGTGAGCATTTGAAATGAAGACCGAGTTAGTATTGTAATTCATACAAATGAGTTTTATTTCTCCAGTGCTGGGTTAGTAAAAGCATGAAAGCATATCTTTGTAGTTTTGGTAAACAGTGTTAACATTCTGCCACTAGATGTCTTCGTGTGCTGCATGCAATTTAATTTGGCATATGAAACTTGTAAGCAAAAGAGACAAAGCTGGAAAAAAAACCCTTTAAAGAGACTTGTATATTTATGTCTGTTATTTTGAATGGTTTATTAATGAAGAAATTGTCTGCACTTGCAGAATTTTCTCTGTGTAAGTGATAATAGTAATACAGTAATGGACTCTGAAAGTCACCTACATAGTTTGCTGACTTACAAGGTTAGCAAATTTGAAGAGAAGAAAGTAAATTACCATTAGTCAATGGAGGAAGATTGAGTGCTGTGGGATATGGTGGAAGATGGCCTAAATGGACTAGTGTCTGGAAAATTATTCACCCTACTAGTTGTGTGTTGTGCTGCCTTCTTTTTATTCTGCCTATTAGGCTCAGTTATGAAGTGTTAAATATTAAAAACATAAAAGCTTCTTTCCAGAAATATATCATTGATTATTCACATATGTCTCTGCTGCTTAGCCGTTGAATATGCTGTAGTATTTCTATGCATAACATCATCTGTTTTCTATCTGAATCTAATAGTCTCAGTGTTTAATTTCCTGAAAAAAACAGATCAAGTTTAAAGGAAAGGGGGGTATTTTAGAACTTTTTTTTTTTTTTACTTTGCCCATTTTTATTTTGTCAATCTTAGCTTATCTGTATCTTCCATTTTGTCTCTTGCATAAGACTGAAAAATTATGAACTGAGCTCATCTAGGGTGCTTATGCCAATAAGGCAGCACAAGTAATTCAGATTTATGTGCCAATTCATAATATAAAAGGTTAATCCTTATTAACCCTCTTTAGGATTTCCTTGGAAAAAATGCACAGTGAAACAATACTTTTGTCATATATTATGAGAATTAGAAATCTGCAGTCAATGAAATCCACTCTTTTCCTAAAACTATTGATTGGAGTAAAGGTGTAAAAGGAATTTCCTTCTTTTTAGTGTAATTTCTGATCTAGGTTTTTTTTTTTTTTTACTTAAGAAAGCTATTGCACAACAGCATGGTAATAACTCACCATGAGTATAAACACTGCCTTGGTGTTCTTTAAGCTTCTGTCCCACTGGCAACTTTTAACCCTGCATTGCTAGCAATATGTTTGACATTGAGAAATACATGAGGGCTTTGTTACTTACCTGGGAAATACATTGTTGTCATATACTACAACAATATCCCTAGAATATTAGGAGCAGATTGGAAAGTGTTGCTATAAATTTACAGAAATTGCTGCTTTTAAATGAAGCAGATAAAATACAATATACTATATTATAGAACTCTTCCTAAAATTCATTTCAATTTAAGAAATATCATGAAAGGAAGCACATTTCAATTTCCACATTAAGCTTAATCTTTTAAAATTGCAGTATTGAAACTAAGGCTTATTGTGTGCAATAGGTGTGAATGCCATAAACTACCTTTGGGGCTATGGCTTTTAGAATCAGAGTAACTTCATGTGAACCTGTAGTCTGACTTAATCCTATAGCAATCTGTTCCTGAATTTACTGCAATTTTAGAAAGACCTTTTTTTTTTTTGCTCCTCAAATTCTATTTTGTAGCTATGTTCAAAACAGCTTGTAAATGGTTTTAAGAATTTAACAACTTTAAGTTCCATGTCTTGCATACTTGAGTGAATGCATGTATCAGTATGATTATTTATGGAACAAAATAAAATTGTAGCTAATGTTGTAGGGTAATGGCAGGAGGTGATTTCAAATAGGTGACCACAAGTATATGAAAATATCAATATGGCAACCAGGGCAATCCTATTCAACACCTGTGGGAGCCAAAGAGTATCAAAAGTAGTCTCATAATGTCTTTCCACAAGTGTATAACACTTTGCAAGACTGTGCTCTCTAAGAGCAATATTCTGAAAGCTAAGGCTCTGCACTCTGTCAGTCTCATTGTCAAATTCCCAGTTGCTTCAGCAGTGTAGGGTTTACTCCCTGATCTATGAACAGAAAATACTTTATACTGCAACTTTAAGGAATATGCAACGGCATAGCTGTGTTCACTTAAGTAGTTGCAAGGTAGTTTCCAGCAGTACTTTGTGGGGTGACCATTTGCAGTATCCAGGTCTTAATTGCTCACTTGATATTTATTTAGTTCTTTCACATAGCATCTGCAGGAGAAGGGGCATTATAAACAGCAGAAAAATGTGATTGGGAAATTTCAAAATATGTCAAGGTTATTCTACAGTAACAGTGTCTGAAATTTCTCCACACTTATTTTAGTTGTGCTGTTAAGCTGGTAAGGTAGCATAGCATGTTGCTAGCTGTCAAAATGTATCTGACAGATACAGCTACTGGTAACTGCAAAACTGCTGGCTGTGTGTTCATGTGCATGTGTTTCTTGCTCTGTGTCTTCCACCTTTGCAGCTTTAAAATTTAATGTCCAATCCCAGATTTACAGAAGAACAGAAGTTTCCAAGGTATTAACTTGGTAATTACTTGCTCCACATTAATTAAAATTTCCATGAGACAGATGAGGGACGGTCAGTTAGTGCTCACAGCAAGGTAGGAACTGAAGTATGAGGTCATCTATTGGAGACAGTAGATATTCAACGCAGAAGCTTGTTCTTAAAACACAGCTTCATTACTACTCTTATCTTATTAGGAATGATGTGCCTTATTTTGAAGAAGCCAACCTCACCTCTCATATGCTGCTCTTTTTCTGGACCCCCTTAAGTCTTTCTCAAAAAGAGGAACAAGAGGCTTGACACCTGTCTTTTGGAGTGATACAAATTTATAATCTATAAATAATGATGTGATTAATTTAGTTTCATTCATCATCATATTCTGGTTATTTGATTAATATTTTGGTGCACTCTGTACTTCAACAAACAGTTTTCAATGAGCATGTTGTCATAGACTGTCTACAGGCCTTTTATAACATAAAACTGAAAGGAATACAAACAACTCAGGTGGTTCCACACAAAATCCTACTCTTTTGCATGGGACTGCCCTGATTTTTATTTTCCTCTGAAGACAAAATGCGGTGAACAGTCATCTAAAAAGAAGATCATGCTGACATCTCCTCCGAGCTTCCTTTGGTCTTCACATAATTTTGGAAAGCTTCATTTTTTCATTTCCATTCTAATGGATTAGTAATAAATTCATACACAGTTATAAGATGTATTCTTTATTACATTGTTAATTGCATTGTACTTTCTATTCACCTGCTGGCTTTTATTTCAGAACAGTGTGATGCCTTTCACACTGTAATTATCAGTTTTCTTCACAGCCTTTTGTAAAACAGTATCACAGGTTTCCTTTATTTTATTTGAAAGTTGAACAAAGTTGTGTCACTTAGATTACAGCAATGAAAGAGGGAATAAGGAAGACTATCCAGGGTCCCTTGCCTCTTCCAGTTCAGTGTATTGCGGTTAACGTGCTACAGGTTCTGAAATGTTTCCTTTTATTCCTGACTGTTCCCACTGGATTCCTCCCATTATAAGAAGTTTATATAGTATCTATGCCTTTCTTTGAGCTTCCTGTAAGTTGTGGGTGAATACGCGTTTCCAAAAGTAAACATGTGAATTTGTCTGTCCGTGTACAGCATGGGGGGAGAAGGGGCTTTTATATCAGCTCTACTGGGTATAGTAGCCTCAGAAGCTGGGCAGAAGAGCAAACTAATTTTGAAATAATTACCTCTTGGTATGTTTTTACATACCATTTTACCAGTTTTTAACACTTACCTCAGTTCTCTTCACCTTGGCCCTGGAAACATTGGTCAGTACTTACCTAAGGTGTGATTTCAGACATTAATAAATAGTATAATAGAAGAATTTCACTCTGCAAGGAGGATAATTTCTAGCATCTTCCCAATGATTTCCATAAGACTACGGGATCTTTTGCGTTTTCTTTCAGCATTCTACTTAACATCACTATCTAATAAATGTGGTGGGGAGGGGGTAGGCATATGGAGAAAGATGGGTGTTCACCATGCTTGCATTGCTGACTTGGTTGGAGTCTTCCATAGCTGTCTGAAAAAATTACTTGGAAGTATTTATTGAAGTATGGGAAACTGGTTTTTTTTTTTTGGTGCGAGTATTTTTAACTCTTAAAAGATGTTTGTAGAAACAGATGGGAACACTTTTTAAAGTTCATTTTCTGCTTTGTTTGTTTGTTCTTTTAGTTACTGTATCGAGAATGGGCAAGATATGGAGTATTTTACAAGTTTCAGCCTATTGACCTCATAAGGTAATACAAACTTGCACAAAACATTAAGGGACCTGGTTCTCAGCTGATGCAGATTAATTAAGTTCCTTCCAGTTACTTCAGCAAATGAAATCTTGGATTAATCAGAGCATTAAAAATTATGTTCTCACTGCTTTTCTGTAGCTGTGATGATAATTTACTGTAACAAAAATGCACTAAGCAATAATGTACCTTTGGTTTTGTATGGTGTTTATTTCTGGAAGAATGCCATAGTTTAGTTTTTTTTTTTTTTTTTTTTTTTTTTTTTTTTTTTTTAAAAAATCACGGATTTTTTTTTTTTATTTATTTTTTTTTT
>NDXB01013765.1:132288-148222 GCA_002631895.1 Agapornis roseicollis
TTATAAAAACCAGGGATTTTTTTTTTTTTTTTTTTTTTTTTTTTTTTTTTTTTTTTTGAGAGTATGGTCACAATATATGGTGAATAATTAGAATCTGGTGTTGACATTATGAATCAGTGTGAATTTGATATTGTTTTTTTTTGCTCTTGGTTTTACAAGTTTTATTTATCCATATGTGTTCCCCGTATTTTTGGTTTTTTTTTGATATAACTTGAATTTCGACGTTACAAACACAGAATCTGGGCTTAAAATAGGACAAAACCATGATGCTTTTTAAGGAATTTCCGTAATATCTCTGCAAGAAAGTCAAACCAAAGACAAACAATTTTTTTTGTATACTATAAATACTGAGTAAAGTAAATGTTTGTGAAAACTGCTGACATGAAATATTCTTACATAACGTATGCGTCTAGTAATAAACAAACTATCATATTAACAAATAAACAATACGAAAAGATATTTCTGGATAATCTGTATACATGATAAAGATGATGTGCTATCGCTTATCTTAGTAAGAGTCAAACTTCAACTAGCTTTTATTAGATGATCTACCGCTAAGTAACTACCTGGTGTAAGTAATATGGATATTCAATAATCTTCGATAAATGTATCTATTGTATTTTGAATTAAAGTTTAAATATTGCCGATAGTTTTTCAAAGATTTAACCACTAACTTGTTATGTGAGCAGAATTGGGTTTTATTGGGAAAGAGATGTTTCAAATTGGCAAATGGTCATGAGACTATCAAATCTTATTGTGGTTCTGCAAGGCTTTGAAATTTCCTCTTTTTTTCTTTCATTTTCATGCAGAATTTATGTATATTTTGAATAACAGTTATTTCAAGCCAGGCTACTGTATAGGACTAGGTAAACTCATAAGAAGAATACAGCACTTAGTATGTTCTTAGTAAATATTACAAATATTAAGTTAAACTGACTGGATAGAGGAATTCTCAAGTTGTACCAGACCTGACAGCTCAGCTGAATTAAAAATAGAGGTACATCTGCTTACACTCCATCTTAATTTGTGTTTTGCTGTCTCCATTATAATGCTGCACTATATTGATATGATTTCATAGAAATTCTGTGGTTTAAACTTCTGTGAGAAAAAAAAAGGACCAGACATGTGCAATTGATTCTCTGTTCTGAGAGATTATTTTTCGTGCTTTTATCTTCTGTATTTCGCTTGACTGTAAGTTTGACTGTTACCACTAAAATAAATGTGGTTTTTATTTTCTGGGTAATGTTAGAGCTTTAGAGTACATATACCTGAAGAATTACCACCTTTTTCTTTCTGCAACTGGGATAAGTTTTTGCACTTCTGTACTGTGGGGGGGATTTGAACTCAGTCTCAGTGTGGATGCTTATTCCCTTGGAAAACATCAACAACACTTTGTGGAATTTGATAATTTACTGTGATCCTTCTTAATTTGATCAGATTATACTCAATTTTTTCCCCAGTATGTAGACTGTGTAACTTAACAAGTCTATATTCAGACTTTAATGGGCAGAAGCAGCATTTATACTCAAAGCCTGTTTTGACTGATGTTTTCAAATATGTTAATTCTGCTGAAGTATGTTGCTTAAATGATATTCACAACCCCAAACTAATTAGACTTTGTAGTTTAATTTTCAATACAACTTGAAACAATGTAAATCTTTTAAACTATTCCTGTTTCATCTTTATTCAGTAAGAACGCAAATGAAAGTCATTCTTCAACTGAAGTTCCTATGCTGGAAGACTAGGTGTGGCACTGTAGAATTGTTATAAATCATGCCTGGTGCTTCAATACCTTGCTTCTGGCAATACTATTGTTCTGAGTTTACAAGTGATTGTACACCAAAGCTAGGAACCACATTATTTCTTATGCTCACATGCATAGACCTACAATTTTGTGAGGTCTTTTCTATTATCTGATATCCTGAGAGAATGCAAACTGTATAGCCAATCTTAGACTATTTTAGATTTTTTAGTAACATAAAACCAAATAAAGACCATCATGACATACACTGGCAGTTCCATACACCCATGTGTCTTAATCTGTAAAAATGTTCTGCTATGGCTTTATGCACCTCTTTGGGCTACAGAGAAACACTAATATATATTTTTTTTTTTTTAAAACTGGGGAATGCAGTTGTGAATGAGGGGGTTTCCACCAAATGAGAACACGGGTGGTGTTATGTTATATTTATAGATTCATAGAATCATAGAATGGTTTGGACTGGACTGGATCATCTAGTTCCAACCCCCCTGCAATGAGCAGGGATGCCTCTCCCTAGACCATGTTTGATGATGATCATCTCTGTGGCCCTTGAGCAAATCTAGAGGAGGGCCACAAAGATGATCAGAGGGTGGGAGGACCTCTGCTGTGAAGACAGGCTGAGAGAGTTGGGCTTGTTCAGCCTGGAGAAGAGAAGGTTCCAGGAAGACCTTGTAACAGTCTTCCAATACCTAAAGAGAGGCTACAACAAATCTGGAAAGGAACTTTTTACAAAGGCATGTAGTAACAGGACAAGGGGGAATGGGTTTAAATTGAAAAAGGGTAGATTTAGATTAGATATTAGGAAAAAAATTCTTCACTGAGAGGCTTGTGAGACACTGGCACAAGTTGCACAGAGAAGCTGAGATTGCTCCATCCATGGCAGTGTTCAAGTCCAGGTTGGATGGGGCTTTGAGCAACTTGGTCTAGTGGAAGGTGTTCCTGCCAGTGGCAGGGGGGTTGGACCTAGATGATCTTTAATGTCCCTTCCAACTCTAATCATTCCATGATTCTATAGTTCTATGTGTTTCTATTCTACAGCAAACCAAATTCCATTAAAACTTTAAAGGAATATACAATGCAGATCATGTAGATTGTACAGTGTAAATTGAAGGTTGGCTTGTAAGGATACTCCCTAGGAGTTTTATGAACCTGTGTAAAGAAAACTGGATTTTATTATTTTTAAATAAATATTAAAGTATGTTAATCAGAGTTTTAATAATATGATTTTAGAATTAATTGATTTTCTTTAGATCTACCCTCTGCCCAAAGCAGGGCTGGCTTGAGAACTTGATCAAATTGCTCATGAGTTTTGAAACGTCAAAGACTGGATATCACCCAGCTTCTCTGGGCACACTTTCCAGCACTGCATCACTCTGAGGGGGAAGAAACCTTTCCCTCTGTCCACACCAAATTTTCTTTGGTACAACATACAGTCATTGTCTCTTTGTCTTAGCAGTGTTCCTCTAAAGGAATATATTCTAAAGAATAATAGCAAGTCAAGAAAATACAAAGCAATTATAAGTACAACCAAATTTATATAAAAAAACCCCTATTTCTTGCTGAATGCAACTTTTACCACTTAGGAGCTCTAAATTAATTATGAAGGGAGTATGCTAAGGTTACTGATGTCACAAAGCGGTGATTATCCTTCTGAGACAAAACCTTACTCACCTACTGGAAAACTGGCAAATTATTATCTTCTTAATGGGCATCTTGAAACACTTGTAGATGGGAACCCATGTATGAACTAAGATTTTGGATAAGGGACCATCATTATAGAGGGGTGGCCCCCTTTTGTTATTACTATGAGATTACCTCCCCTTAGGCAAGTCAAGCAAAGCTAGCTCATTTTTAATTGTGGTAGAGATTATTTTAGTTGGTGCTTCTAAACACTGGTGTTTCTAAAGGCTTCCAGATCATCAGCTCCTTCTAACCCATCTAATTTTTCATGCTTTCATTTCTATTTCCTATTGCTAGGTTTTCACCTAAATTCTTAATAGCTAACAGGCTACACTATCTACAGCAAGATTATTTTCAAATCTCCAAAATGCTTATCTTGCTGTTAAGCCTAACACTGGGAAGACATGGTCATTGTAAAGATTAAGACTCTGTATATAATAACTCTTTTTGTAGGAGTAAGTTGAAAAGTGTGTTAACCAAAATATTATTTGTAGTGTATAAGATGTAAATCAAAACCTGGGAGTTTCTGTTACTTAAACTGTCTGCCTAATATACTTCTTCCTTCCTTTTCTTTTAACTATGTTTTTTTGGGGGGATGGAAAATGATTTGAACTCCACAAGTAATGAACACTGGGCCTTCATTGCAGTGTGTCTGTGTTGGACCAGTCACACCAGTTTCCTCCTGTTCCTGTGCTTGAATGCTTTCTTCTTAAAACACAGCTGCCCACAGCTTTCTTGGCAGTTTTTAAGGCAATAATAGAGCTCCAATGTTCTCAAGTTTGACTGTCTCAGCTCTAGATACAGTTGCTCTAGATACAGTTGCCTTCACTTCCAGTGTCTAAGAGCTTGTGTAGTGCAATGTACTAGTCTATCAGGCCCTATAAGGGTTATTTCTGGTTTGCTGTTTTACCTTTTTGCTTCTTTCATCAATCTTCACTACAAAAAAACCAAAACTGAGTATATCTGCTTGCCCTATTTAGGATAAGGCAGTTTTAAAGTGGCAGTAAAATAAGAAAAGGGAGGTTCTGTTGAAAGGGCATTTTTATTGTCTTCAGAGATAAGGTTTTCTTCCTCAGCAAAAGTGTGGTTGACATCAATTTCTGGTACAGCATTCCCCTAACTGTTAACATCTATCTTACTTAATACATTAGCAAATCACTGACTGACATTTTCACCACAATGCTTTGTAGCCACATCTTCACCTCTTGAGAGAGAACATTTTTCTCCACATACTGTCTAGAAATTTAAGAGAATGTCTGAAGTGTGTGGTGCCCTTCCTAATTCCAGATGTACATTCAAATGTTGTTCATTTTTTTATACTAACTTTGGAGTTATTGATCATCAAAGTTCAGATTCTCCTGTATGTTTTAATCACTCTGCTTCCCTGACACTATTCTATTATTATTACAAACTAACATAATCACACGTCTGATCTTATTTTTCAATGTAATGTAACCACTTTGGCAGAAAACAGCCTTGTAATATGTGGTTGTCTCTCAGGAATTGAATAACCTACTTGAATGCTTGGCTTAGAGCTGAGCTTAATCGTTCCAGAGTAATAGTTTGAAAGAACCTGGTCTAGTGGAATATGTCCCTGCCCATGGCAGGGAGGTTGGAACTAGGTGAGCTTAAGATCGTTTCCAACCCAAACTACTCTGTGGTTCTCTGATACAGCACCCCAGTCCGTGGTGGGCTGGCTGACACAGAAGGTCAGTCTTACACTTCATGAGATCCTGGAGAGGGTCTGCTTATACCAGGTGGGTAATGACAGTAAAGAAAACAGTTCTTGGTAAATAACTTAATGACTCAGTTCCCATACAGAAATATGAGAACACTCTGCAATTCTTCCCTGACTGTCTTTAGCAGGTCTGTCTTCAACATTCACAAAGATTCTGAGGCTATATGCAAGGAATTCTTTATGAGGAAGAAGAGAAAACAGCTTTAAGCCTGGGAAAGTGCAGTAATTGAACAAATGTAACATTAAGTAGAAAAATGCCCATGAGCTTTACCAGTAACTTTGGCAGTAGTCCATCTAGCTCCTTTCTAAACCTCTTATGAGAACGCAACTGAAGCAATAATCTGAGCATATCTTCTCACTAGAACACTTTTACACTTGGGGTCCAAGATCTTTTTATAGTTCCAAGGAGCTCTATAGCAAGGATTCATTCCCAACATGAGGTACATTCAACTTACAGTTCATCAACATTAAAGCACTAGCTACAATAGGAAGTGCTATGACAGCATCTCAGCCTGCCACAGTCTTTCGTATCAGTTTTTACAACAGAGGGCTTCCTGGACAGAGCCAGAAGCAGGTGGGAAGAACTCCTAGTTGTTGAGAAAGGAACATTTTCTCTGTCATTATAATTTATTCCCTTTCCAGTGTCTTTGTGATCCCATTATCCCTCACAACCCCAGTTTATTTATGAGAAGACTTTTAATCGTGTCATATATCTATTAAATGGACTGCATATTAAATGCTTGATGCTAGGACTGCACTTTTCATTTGCAGTTTTAGGGAGCTTCCCTTCCACTCTTGGGATTTCATGTCACAGGACTTACATGAGTGATCCAGCTCGTGTTTATTTCAAAACAGAGGGGTTTTGCTCATGATACATAAATCACTGAAGAATTTGTATTGAATTGTTCTGCTGGATGCAGGCCTGTGACTGCAGTGAGATGATTTACTTACAGCTCTGCATTTTGTAGAATTTGCCAGTCCTGGAGGAAGTGGTTTTCTCTCTCTGTTTTGGCAAGAGCTTGGTCTTATTTATTGGTGCTTGTATGAGAGATGGTATTTTAAAACAGTAGGCTTGTATTACAGTGGTGAGGAAAGCCAGATCCATGCTTTCTGATAAACATAATTCCCTGGCTTCAGGTCACTGTGTAAGGACTAAGATTCCTTACTCCTTTAGTGGGATTTTCAAAAGCTACATCCAGCAATGGATGTGCACACCTACATCAGGATTTATGCAAAGCTAAGGTGCTAAGACTGAAGTTACTGTGCAGCTTCCTGGTGCCTCCCCCTTGGACTGTGTGGTTCTGCAGGCAGTTAGAGTTCATTTTTATCTGTGTGCAGAACTGTCTGAGGCCAAATTCCACAGTGTGTATGTATGATGACTAAACTTCACAGCCAGAAACTTATATTTCTTAATGGACTAGACCGATAGGTCCCAATCCAGCAGGTATCTTTGGAGATGATATCAGGGTATTTTGATAGGAAATTAAGCTTGTTTTTTTTAAAGTGGAGAAACGGAAACCAGACGTGAGAATCCACAGCTGGAAACAAAAGAGAAAGTGCTGCACAATTTTACATATATTAATACAAATATTTGTTGGCATTTAAAGGTATGTATGGCTGGGAATGGCAGGGAGTAGGAAACAGTTGCTGCATTTGGGTGGTTACAGGTCTACTTCTCTTTCCTTTAAAATTCCTCATGACATCTTAATCACTATAGAACATTCTGGGTATATCATGGTTGGGTGAGAAGAGGTCCTTTTCTGACTCCTTGAGCACTGACAAGGGATTGAGACCATCCCTTGTCAGCACTATACTAGTCAACACTAGTGCATGGGGTTGTTCTTCCCCAGGTGCACAACTGCCCTTCTCTTTGTTGAACTTTATGATGTTCCTTCAGCTCATTTCTTTAGCCTCTTGAGGTGCCTCTGAATGGCAGCATGACCCTCTGACATATCAGCCACTCTTCCTGGTTTTGTGTCATCTGCAAATTTGCTGAGGGTACACTGTGCCAACATCATCCAGATCATCAATAGAGATGTTAAAAGAGGACAGCATTAGACCAGTATTGACCCCTGGGGTACACTGCTAGTCACCGGCCTCCAACAAGACTGCCACTGGTCGCCATGCTCTGGGCTGGCCGCCATCCAGTTTTCAATGTACCTCACTGTCTGCTCATTCCACCCATGCATCAACAGCAGCTCTATGAAGATCTCATGGAAGACAGTGCCAAACACCTTATTGAAGTCCACATAGGCAATACTCACTGCTCCCCTGTAATCTACCAGTCAGTCACTTCATCATAGAAGTTTATCAAGTTGGTCAAGCATGATTTTCCTTTAGTGAAGCCATGCTGAATACTCCTGATGATTTTCTCAGATTTAATGTGCCTGGAAATGGTTTCCAGAATTAGCTGCTCCTAATGAGATGAGGCAGGTAGGCCTGTAATTCCTTATGCCCTCCTTTCTGCCTATCTTGAAGATGGTGAATGACACCTGTTTTTCTCCAGTCTTTGGGTACATCTCCCAGTTGTCATCATCAAGCAAAGATTATCAAGTGTGGCCTTGAAATGACATCTGCCATCTCCCTCAGGACTCATGTGTGCATCCCATCAAGCCTTATGGACTTATATATGTCCAGTCTGCTTAAGTATTCCCTGACCTGATCCCATTCCACCAAGGCTACATCTTCCTTTCTCCAACCTTTATTTCTGATCTCTTGGGCCCAGGATTCCTGAAGGCCTGAAAGATAATGAACCAGAAACTCATGTGTGCCTTCAACTTGCAGGATGCATTTGAATGTGTTTTGTTTGCCATTTGTCACAGTCTCAGAAGTCTTGAGTACTAGCAGTTTAAATTTATTTATACATGACAAAAGGCAAGTCCTGCTATCTCAAGGAGTGCAGTAATACTGTGACTAAAAAAGAATTTATTACACTTGGCTTTTATTGGAAATGATACATCTCTTTATTAGCCACTAGATGGAGTCTGTCTGACAGTAGTAATACAGCGCAAATACAAGTACTTACTGAAGAAAATACGTAATTAAGTGTCTGTAGTAAGGCTAAGCTATATTAATTTGAAAAGCAAGAGAGATATTATTATAAATTAAAGTTATTTCTGAGAAGTCAGTATTTGAGCTTCAAACTCTGTTACCCTACATGAAGAAAATTGTGCAAATTATCTTGTGAGAAATAAAGATGAGAAAATTGATAAAATAACAGTGACCTCACTTTTGTTCAAGGCAAAAACCTGGGGAAACACCCCATTTGCAAGCAAAGAAAAGCCAGAAAAGCTAGTGTTAAAAACATGGGAAGAAAAAGACTAGATAAATTCCCTGACAATCTAAAATAAAGGCAGATTCACTATATCATATTAAGTAGCTTAGTCCTTATTTGTAGGAGCTTTTAGAGTAATTATGAGAGAAAATGTTATAACTGAATGAATTAGTTTCTTACATAGAGCATCTCTTGGTGTGCTGAGGTGTTTATAGAGTGAAACTGTGCTCCTTTCCTCATAGGCAACTTGTATTAACTTACATTAGTATTGAATCATCCTCAGGTAGCCAGGCTGCCTGTTGTGGATTTTTAATTTGCCAGGTTTGGGGGGTTACTGACATTTTGATTGCTTAAGTGTGCTAGAGAAAGTAAAGTAAAAACAAAGTAAAAAGAGACACTGAATGTGTTACCTACTCTCAGAGACGCAGAGAACATTTGCAGGCAAAGAACATCATTGACTGAATAAAGTAATCAGGCACTTAATACTTTCAAGTGTTGAGGACTGCTTAAGGTTAAGGATTGCTATTGCAGTACCTAAAGTTCTATGTATAAGTAGATTGTTATTTTTATATTCTGGCATGTCATATTCTCTTTGTGTCTAGCTCTCTGATAAGAGATCTCTTTAACTGTGAGGATCTAGAAACTTTACAAAGGCCATACACTAATCAAATAATGCTCTGTAGAAGCACTGAAGGTTTGTATTCTCCCATATTGGAGAGGAGAATGCAGTTACAGTGCTGCTGATTAACCAGCATCCTGTTGCTTGCTTAGGCAATTGGTAGGTAGTCAGCCTTAACTTCCCTCCAAATCACAGTACATGTCAACTTATTATGCTTCTATTGTTCTTTGTATTACAGTCAGTAAAGAAAGGCTTTTTAGTTTAATAATTCACCACCACAAACTATGCCCTTTCAGTTGCATTCTGACAGTTTCCTGGATTGGAAGCAATAAGGTTTGCTAGTCCGAAGCTCCGTGAGTTGCTAATCCTGTTTATCTTTACATGGTCAGGTTTGATCTTTTGTTATTTTAAATTGCACTTAATACACAAATCCTGCGATTAAGTTCTAGATATTTTTCTCAGGTTTTTCTAATACATTAGAAATTGAGAAATTAAATATTCCCTTTCTCCAGACACATCACCTTCTCTATAAAGAGTATCTTGTTATTGTGTTGATTGCACTTATTTCTGGAACCAAGAGATTAGGGGAAAGCATAGTTCTACATTTAAAAAACTTTCTGTTCTCTAAGGTAATGCCATATTTTGACTGTTTTAGTTTTTTTTTTCTTTTCCTGTCATATAGTGGTTCACAAGTAATGTTTCACAGTGCCTTGGAAGAAAATATATCTGCGGTTGATAAAATCTGTAATTTAGGTGGGTTTGGCTCCAGATTTCATGTACCATTGGAGGACACTGCAAATACTTGTTAACTAGTGTTTTCAAAGACAAACTTCAACTAAGAGGGATTAAATGGCCCCTGTGGCAGTTTGCTTTGTTCTGGCAAAAATGGTCAGATTTGTAGTTTCTCTGTTGGCCTTTGGTGAATGCTCCTAGTCAAAAGCACTGTGGACGACTCAGTTCATTACTTGCTAGAGAAAATACACAAAGTATGAAGTATTTCATAGATATCAAAAGCTAGGCTGTGGCTCTAAACATTTTTTCAGGCCTTACTGATCTGGTACCAACTGTTCCAAAGTGAGTGAGGGATGTGGTCACAAACATGAATTTTAGAACTAGCTTTCAGCATTTGGGTTTGGTTTCAAGTTTTTGTACAGGCTTGTCCACTATTTTTACAAACCCTTATAACTCACTTATAACCCTCACAAACCCACAAACATTTTCTACTGCACAGTCTTGATCTTCATCTCCAGTTTAGGGAAAACCATGTGCTCTTACCTTGGACAGAGCTTCCTTTCTTTGTTTTCTGTATGCAGAAAAAGTTGACCTTTGTAATGGACCTTTTCTTTCCTGCCTCAGACTCAGCTGCATTGTAATTTAGCGGAGGTTCTGTGGTTAGTTTTTTTTGTTCTCTTAAAATTTTAATGAAAAAAGATTTTCAGTCTCTTGGCAAGTTGTTCCAAGGGGTGTTGTCTTGTGCCAGGAGCCTTTCTTGGCTTCTATATTGCTCCATTTGGTGCACTTTCTTTATATCTGGATTTAGCACTGATACATTTCTTCTTGGGACTGTCTGGACAGAATATGTGCGTATATGCTGTCAGGCACAAACATAGTAGAAATCTCCAGGATCTCTGGATGCACAGCAGCCTCAGTGCTGCTGCTGAGCAGTAATTCCACCCAGGTGTCCCAGATGGTTGTAATAAATGCTTGAATCCTGCCCTGAGAAAAATTTCAAATGGAGAAAAAATGACAAATCCAGGAAAGCCTGTACATAAGCAACTCTACCTGAAGTGAAATTGTGGGGTATACAGAGATGTTATGTCCTATTCCTGGTTCAGTTATAGTCACTGGGCTTTCTTTTATACTTCAGCAGTCTTTCTGAAATAAATCTGCAGTTTTGAGATGGAAACTTAAATTTGATGGTAGCTGTTATCTCAGAAACAATGAAAAATATCCTATGTTCTGAACTTAACACATTAGAAATTAGTTCTGTGTTTGTAAGGGTATCCATTGTCCCACCTTTGGTTTACTAGTGACAAAGCCTCCTGAAGGAATTAACTGTATTCCTTTGCAACAGGTTGCTGTTTTCTCCACTGGTGTGTCACAGCTGTTAATAGGCCTATACTGTGAACTGGCTTGCTGTGGGTCAGAAAGCAAATCCATCTGGGCTGGAAGATGGGGAAGGAAAGAAAGTTTTCAAACTGGCTCTGGTGACAGAGATGTTTTGACATGACACTATCCTTTCAGAAGAATGCTTGTCCTTTCTTCTCACAGTAGAAACACCATAACTGTGCCCAAAATCTGTGTGAATATGTTTATTTTGAGGACAGAAGTAATATATGTGAGTCTTTTGACCATTTGCACAGGGGAAACCCTACCCAATAAGTAGCTGTAAATTAGTTTGGTTTTGCATAGAAACTATTCCACCACTACAAGTGTGATGGAATGAATTGTGCAAACATGAAAAATCAGATGGCCTAGAATGGGGTATGGAAATTCAAAAACTGAAAAGTTTTGGACAGATTTCCCAGTTAGGTGACTCAATATCCACAGTGTCTTTTCCTTGCTTTTTTAACTTTGCTCCTGAACAACTCCTGAGTTCTTTCCAGTGTGTGTCATGCACCACATGCTTTATTCACATTCCAGGTATCCCACATTTGTTTTCAAAGAGTCAAAAACTAAGGAGTTTTTTAGTCTTTCTCCCCCATTCCACAATTCTTAGTCTGTTTATAAATTGCACAACTTGGCATGGAAGCACTGTGACCAACGTGCAAGCATGGCATTTAATTATCAGTTATTCCTTTTGATGTTGGTTTGGCAACCAGACAGACAGAAGTGCATTGCAGATGTCTGGTTCAAGTGTTATATGAGTGAAGCAGAGAGAACTGAGTAAACATTTTCACTGTGTCCTTCTCAACACTTCTTATTCTAACTCTGCTATGAGAGGGAATACACTTCCTGTAGGTGGTTGTACTTTTTTAATGCTGTTTTTGATCACTGCTTGAAGCACAACTTCAGCTTCTGAAGGAATTATGGATGAGTTTTAGTCCTGTTGAAATACTGATTAGAGGTGGACATCACATTTTCTGTCACTTACTTTTATAAAAAAGTATAGCATATTTAGCAATGATTAAATGAAATCATATCCTTATCTAGTGGTTGGTTTGAGGGATTTTCAAGGGGAGGAAGGGTTGGTTTATGGCATGCTATTAAGAACATTAACAGATATTGGGTGCTGGAAGGTGGTAACCCTCTGTTGTAATTCTGCCCACAGTGGTGTTGTAAGTACATTTTGAGCAATGTAGCATTACGTGTAATATATTTATTAAATAAGAGAAGGCTGCGTGGAGACCTCATAGCAGCCTTCCAGTATCTGAAGGGGGCCTATAGGTCTGCTGAGGAGGGACTCTTCATTAGGGACTGTAATGACAGGACAAGGGGTAATGGGTTCAAACTTAAACAGGGGAGGTTTAGATTGGATATGTCGTGGTTTAAACCCAGTTTCTACTCCCTCCCCCTTTTTCTTTTCTCCCCCTCCTCCTTCCTCCCTGCTCCCGGAGGGATGGGGAGAAGAATTGAAGGAATGCAACTCCCATGGGTTGAGATAACAACAGTCCAGTAACTAAGGTATAACACAAACCACTATTGCTATCACCAATAATAATAACGATAAGGAAATAACAAGGGAAGAGGGTATGATACCACCCGCTGAAAAGGAGCCCGACCGGGAAGTGCCATGTCCTTCCAGGTAACTCCCCGTTACATGCTGGGCATGATGTGCTATGGTATGGAATATGTCTTTGGTCAGTTTGGGTCCTGTCCCTCCTTTCTCCTGGCCTCCCCTCCTCCCTGGCAGAGCATGAGGCTCACAAAGTCCTTGGTCAGGGTAAACATTGCTTAGCAACAACTAAAAACATCAGTGTTATCAGTTTTGTTCCCAGGTTAAGTCAAAACACAGTACTGCACCAGCTACTAAGGAGGAGAAAAACTGACTGCTATTGCTGAACCCAGGACAGGATATAAGGAAGAAATTCTTTCCTGTTAGGGTAGTGAGGCACTGGAATGGGAGTGCCCCATCCCTGGCAGTGTTCAAGGTCAGGTTGGATGAAGCCTTGGGTAGCATTGTTTAGTGTTGGGTGTCCCTGCTTATGGCAGGGGGGGTAGGAACTAGATGATCTTAAGGTTCTTTCCAACCTATATGATTCTATGATTCAATTATTCTATGATTCTATGATTTGGCTGAATCCTTAAATATGTGATTCTTACTCTAGAGAACTTAGTGCTTGGTAGGTGGCCATTTTATTAATGTTCAAAAGTCTTCCGAAGTGAAAGGCACAAAATTTTACCTTTTACTGTAACAACATACAGAACAAAATGCTTGGCAGCTGCTTCTGATAGAAGCAGTATATGTTCACTATGAAAACCATTTACCCCTTGCTTTGGAAGAGAACTGCTGTTCTCATTGTGTATGTATTTACAGAGGGACATTTCTCTACCTTAGAATACAGCTGATGTGGAAATAACTGTCATGCAATACAGAGGGCATACTTTTTTTTTTTTTTGTGGCACTCTGCAGTGGGCCATCCATGATCATACTTTGGAAAGGATTAGTACTTAGTGTTGTCTGGATAGATGTGAACTTGATGTGAGTTAGCTACTGAGGTAAGGCAAAATCCTCATCTCAATACTCCCCTTTTTCTATGGCAGCATAAATCATTAGTAATTCCTTGAGAATAATAAAGTAAGACTGGTTTTATCCCAACATAAATGAGAGAAAGTGGTAAGATCTTGGTGTAAAATTTGTAAAAATTACTTTTTTTGGTGTACATCTTACTCTACCCTTAAAGAAAGCATTTTTTTCCTTCATTCACTGCAGTCATTCTGTTTAATTTTTTTTTCTTTTTGTGTGCAGATATTTAGGGCTAGTATGCTCACATTTGAGAAACCTTATAAGTTTGCTTTTTAAATGAAATAGCACTGCAGTTTTCTAACATGAAAATATTTCCAACCTTGTGAAAGTATGCCAGTGCGACTCTTAAGAGATTTTTAGAGTGCTACAAAGAAAGCCACTTCATGGTATTAAAATCTGAGGCCAAAATTGCTACGTGTAGATGTTGTTACAGGTGGTCACAGGTGTCTACAGAGGCTTGACTCCTATTCAGAGCAATGGGAGAACAATTACTGGGATATGTCAAAGAAGGAACGTGTCCACGTTCTGGTTTTCTGGCTTGGTAAACTCAGATAAACTCATCATGCTTTCAAACAATGCCATTGTTCCTCCTTAGATTATTTCTCTTTCTGGCACGTTGGTGGACTGAGTTTGGGTACAGGAGTCTTAATTATTTTTCTTTTTTAAAACAGTTAAGCCACAGGACATTGTTCAGTTTTCTTCTTGGCAACTGCTTTTTATCCATGCTGCCAGGACATTGTTGAGCTCCTCTCACTTTCTCTTGGCATGGATGCAAAGAGTAACCCTTCCTTTATAGGTTGCAGATTGCATTTACCACTGGAAGGCTTAAAAATTCTAGCGGAAACCTCATGAGCCATAAGCTTCAACTTCATGGACCCTGGTCAGCTGCTCTTTACTGTAATGTTTCTGGCTTCTAATTCACTCTAATTCACTTTCTTTGGTAGTTTGTATCCCTTTGTCAAAAAAAAATAGGGAGCTTAGAACAGCTTAGATTGTGAGTTATTTTCATGTCTGCTTTGACCTATTTGGAACACACTACTAGCTGTGCATGTTTCCCAACTCTACAAATAAGGAAGCAGGAAGAAGATGCAAGGTGTGTCACTTTCCAATCAGAAGGAAACCAGAGAGCAAATCAATTCTCCCTCTGCCCTGTGCTGCTTCAAGGCCGTTGCTGTTATGCGTTGATTCTTTCTGCCACCATAGTGTGAATGTATGTCTCCCCGATTCAAATGCAATGAATGCTCTCTGTTATAGCTGCATTCCATCTAGCACTCCTCCATATTATTTTCTGGGTTGCATACGTTTCTATCTGTGTTGCTTTTTTACCTAATTTAGTTTTATTTTAGTGATGGTGTGTTTTTGAGCTCTCTGAAACTCTTGGTGTTTTGCAATGTTTGTAATAACTCCTAACACTACTTTGGAATGATCAGGGAGTTTCATCCATGTTTAGTTTACTTCTTGCAGTGTGATTCATGAAGATGTTGGGCTGAGTACTAACACAAATTTATCAACATCTACAATAAACCGTTCCTCAGAGAAGAAACTGGGTTGATTGTTTTTTTTTTCATACCAGCTGTCCAGAGACTGGTGCTTAGCGTGCAAGTAAACCTTCCTTCTTTAACAGGAAACTGAGCTTGCTAGTCTTTTAAGATACCAAAGGATGTTGTTAATATGTTCCCATAGATGTCACTTCCATGACTCTCACCAATTGAATCCAGAACTACAGAGGCAAGGAATGGTGGCATATCAAAATACTCTTCTGAGGAGACAAATCCTTTCCAATGTTTTCAGCTAAACATTTGGTTGAAATTCTGCTATTCTTGATGGAAGTGAGGGATAATTCACTGACTTCACTGAAGAGACGCAACAGCTGCTGTCCTCCTGAATCAGATATTAAGTGTGTATTACAGTGATACAGGACTTTCTTTAATTTCTCAGAATGGAGAACCCCAAACTGCCTGAATCACCCCCTTCATTTGGTGATATTGACTTCAAGATACTTAAGGTTTTCATCCATGTCTAATGTATTTTGACTTTCAGTGAGTGTTTAGAAGCCGTAAAACACATTTGAAAATTATACAATTATATCCTTGACACATGATTTTTTTATTTATTTTTTTTTTTGTCTCTCTCTCTCTTTTTTTTTTTTTTTTTTTCCCCCTGTATCTTTTTTT
>NDXB01013765.1:148308-160779 GCA_002631895.1 Agapornis roseicollis
TCTCTCTCTTTTTTTTTTTTATTTTTTCCCCCCAGAAAGTATTTTGGAGAAAAGATAGGACTTTATTTTGCATGGCTGGGTTTATATACAGAATTCCTCATTCCATCTTCAGTAGTTGGGATCATTGTATTCCTTTATGGATGTATAACCATTGAGAGTGACATTCCTAGGTAAGCTTCTCTGTGTTCAATAATCTGCTACTTGAAAATTACAAGACTGTGGTTTTTTTTCTTAATTCTTAGTGTGAATAATTGCTTCTAACATGTCTGAAGAGGAGTGATATATCATTAACAGCTCTGTGAGCATTAGAAATACACATGCATTAGGTAGATAAGACCTCTGAATAGCACACATCTATTTGGCTGTTTGGTGTTGCAGCTACTGAAAAAGAAATTTTCAGTCTGTCTATGGCATTATTGTAAGTTCTTTTTTAAGATATCCATTTACATTTTTTTTCAGTATCTCCATGCTCATCCAGAAAGACATTGTGCAGAACTCACTGAAGTTAATACAAATACATTGGCTGGATTACTCTGTTTTTAGTAAAATCAGACTATCTGCACAAGTGAAATGAACAAAAATTAGCAGACTTAGCGTATTTGGTATCTCCTTGTATTCTCCTTGGCAGTTACAAAAAGTTGTTGACTTCTGTGCTCTGTCCTGAGGGTGTCATATACTAAACAAAACATGCCAAATTGACACAGTGATGTTAATGCTAATTACAATGCATTAAATTGCTTTTTAATGGTGCTCAATATTGGAATAATCATAATCACAATCTGTTTCTCAGTGAGAAAAACCCAATAATTCCTCTGTTATCTGTGTCTGACTTCTGGTGGAGACAGGGTACTAGATTACTAGTTCTGCTGGTTACACTTGCTGTGGCAGTTCCTGCGTTCTCTCAAATGAATTGGCAACTTTTAAAGTTAAAATTGGCAGCTTACTGCAGTAGGACATTATTACTGATAGGTAAATGAATAACATCTTAGTCAGGGTTTGTTTTTCTTTAGCTTGAACTCAGTGAGTCTTGATGGGTTGTGGGAAAGCTTGTGCTAACATTTGAACTTAAGTGAGATTTATGGCTAAGGTGTATCTGCAGCACCCTCTACTGCCTTTTGAAATAGAAGAGAGCATTACTTTAATGATACGATAGCTGGAAACAGCTATATGCCTTTCAAATGACATAATATTAAACATACTGATACTACAGTTTGAATAT
This sequence comes from Agapornis roseicollis, assembly GCA_002631895.1. Taxonomy (NCBI): domain Eukaryota; kingdom Metazoa; phylum Chordata; class Aves; order Psittaciformes; family Psittacidae; genus Agapornis; species Agapornis roseicollis. The sequence goes on from NDXB01013765.1 coordinate 149,528, forward strand.
TTTTTTCATTTGATGTCATAGAAGAATGCTATTTAATGATAGCAAATACAAGAACAATCATAATCTGATATTCATACAGTCCTGGCAAGGATTCTTGAGCTTTGCACTACTCAGTTCACCTGAATAAGACTGTGCAGCTGCAAAGGTCTTCCATATACAAACCTTATGGAAAACCTGGAAAGCATACTCAGCAGTGTCAAGAAGGTTTATTTCAGAGACAGGGCTAAAAATTTTTTAATTATTTTTAGAAACTGAATAAATGCAGAGCAAATAAGACTAAGAATTAAAATAACAATCTTAAAGATTTTAAAATCTGCAAAAATTTCTTATCTCACATTTTCCAGAGGACAGCAGAAAAAATGCTGCAAACTGAGGGAAAGGAAATGCAACTTAGTATCAGAATATATGAAGCAGAAGTGGAATATTTCTAGTTTTTATGAGATTCACTGCTGGGGGAGGAGATTTTTCCTTTTTTTTTTTTTTAATTTTTAAAAGTTAGGTTAGCACTCTGCACTAGAAAAACAAGGAGCTATGGAGACCAAGAATACCACATCCGTATGTGGTATTTAACCAAAACCTAGTTGTACACATGAGAATCGGTGTTGAAGACCTATTCTGGAAAAGCTATCCTTGCTTTTATAAATACCTCACAAATAAAATGCAGGGCAGAGGTGAATCTCAAAGTAAATGTTGTGAAATATAACATCTCTGCTAAGAATGAGATGCTTGGTAGGTGTAAATCTTTCATATTCAGTGCACTTATGTCAGTTTGCACTAAAACCTAGCATATCTTACAAATTGTGTTGCAGATCTGCTCTGTCTGTGACACAGACCAACCGACATGCCTAGGTACTGGTTCTGGCTTTTATGCGGAGACACATGGCCAGTCCTGATACACAAAGCAGCATGGTATTTAACATGGTTTTGTGCCAACATATTAGAAATATGTGTTTTGTCAATGGCACAGAATTTCTTTTACTGTGGTTAAACTCAGTCTTTAGTGAAGCAGTCTTCTCCAGTTCACTAATACAGTGTAGGGATTAGATTGGTTGCTGTGTTGCACTGGTTTTCTGCTGGTAAATTGCCTATAAGTATTTTAATATTCCAGTGCCTGGCAGTGTGCTTTTGAAGAAAAGTACAGCTTCTGTTTTCTACAAGTGCAAGCCACATATTTTGCAAGGAGCTTGTAGTAGCTATAATGTGCTGCTTGATATCAATACAGTATATCCCCCTTTTCTGAGTCATAATACTCAGAATTTGTGAACTTGTCATTCATAGCAAAGAAATGTGCGATCAGCGCAATGCCTTCACCATGTGCCCCCTATGTGAAAAGTTCTGTGATTACTGGAACCTCAGCTCTGCTTGTGCTACTGCTCGAGCTAGCCATTTGTTTGACAACCCGGCCACAGTCTTCTTCTCCATCTTTATGGCTCTCTGGGGTGAGTATTGCTTTGCATGTTAACAGTGTCATTTGATCTTTGGACTCCTGTCAGAAGTGAAAGCTGCGATACACAGTAGTAGAACAAATAGTAGCCTTACATAAAATGATGTGCTATTAGATTAAATGTGATATGTATAGCTTTATGAAACTGATAAGCCTCAGAAGTCCATGTGGGGCTCTAAGTGCTGAGACGGGAGAAAGCAATATTACAAGGCTTTCCTCTGTCAACAGCAAGCTTGGGAATAAATGGAAAGGAGTTGGGTAGTTTGGGGAAGAAAAATGTGTTCTTTCTCTCTCTACAGGCTTGTTTAATGGCACTTCTAATCTTTCTTTGCCAGGTTTTTTCTTCATTTTTCTTGACAGGCTGCTTTAAGATCTTCTGCATTTGTGGCCAGAATGTATTTGGGAATTGGTATGGTGGAGACAGCTGAAAGGGTTTAATTTAAGCACAGAGTGCACTTCCATGTGGGACAACTTAGTCACATCATTTTATGAAAACTTTATAGGATTCCAAGAACAATGGGACCATTATTGTTTTAATTATAATATGTTCTAAAGTACTCCATTTAAAGAAGCTTGGTTTTCTTCAATGGCAAATATACCCTGTCTCACTGAGGATATTGAAACACTTCATAAACACTAATGAGTGTATTGTAATATTGTTCTTATTGTTCTGGCTTCACCTCTGCCCCCAAATGTGCTCATGTGTATTGTTGCTGGTGTTATGCCCCCATTCACTCTAGATCTATCATCTTGTTTATTCTGAAAGTTAAAGGTGTTATTGCTACTTTAAAATGATTTTTTATTTCTCTATTCATTGTTCAGAAAATGAAATTTTCATTCTTCGTTTGAAATTGAGCAAATATATTATTGTATCATAGCCATTGCTCAGCAATCAGTGTGTTATACTTTGCATTGAAAAATATATGCATTGAAATTCATATACTTTGAAATTTTGCAGCTTGTTTTAGAAATAACTAATTGGTAGCTTGGTGTTGGGTATGGATAGCAGAAGCTTTTAAGGAAGTTGCAGACAGAACAGAACATAGAAAGAATAAATTTTTGCTTACAAGTTCCTGGAAACCCTTCAGCAGGAGTTAGAAAATATATGCGTGCTATGACTGAGAGAAATGGCAAAAGATAATGAATTTCTAGTTTCTCACAATGACTTATTTTTCTACTTCAGATAGCTGCCAATCACAGAGTAAACTGTCATAAAAGGTTTAGTAGTTCACCTGCTGCCATAAAGCATGCAATACACTGCATTGTCCAAATTTCAATGTAGCTGTTTGGACAGCATGTGTGTGAATAACAATTCATGTACTCTTTCATAAGCAAATAAACTTTTCCTAATGGAGAATCTGTATTGTAAACTTGCATCCACCAAATGATCATTTCCTTGCAGCCTTATCCAAAATACTTGTATTTTAGTATCAGCAATGCAATGTGCAAAGCAACATGTTGATATATCATTACAGTAAAATGAAATTGTAGAATCTGTCAAGTAACAGAATGGGACAAAAAGTTCAATATGCATTGCTTTCAAAAGAAGGCATGAAAGAAAAACAAAATTCTTTCTGAGATGTAGTCCCACTCAAAAAAATATTTCCCATAGACTGGAAAAGTCTGTTCTTGTAACCTTGATAACTGAGCTTGTCAGTGCAAGAAAATATAGCCATCATACACAAAGAGCAGCAAAGCGAAATCAAGTATTCTTTACTAACTCTGCCCAGCTTGCCTATTAAGTATTAGATTACATCAAGTTTGCTTCCTTACTACTAGGAGACTGTACTGGTTATATCTAGACCTCATTCTGCTGAATGACAGATCTCACTCATGTACCTAATCAACTTGCCGTAATATCTTCAGTAAATGTCTATTTCTACATTGCGTAAATGTTGCTTGAATGCTTTGTCATAGGCTATAGTATAGTGATATGAAATATGGCATGTCTAATGACTTGGAATTGCATACTTAGAAGAATAAAGTATGTTAATTTGAGCTGTCTTCATTTTGTGATGTTGGGCACAAAGTGGCTTTCATCCTGCTTGCCTTCTCTCATTCTGTTAAAGGCAGATGACACTATATGTTTGCATCTTGAAAGGAATCATGCTTCCACTAGCTGATCTTGATGCCTTATAAATTATCTTTGTGATTGCAGAAACATTGTTTGCAAATGACCATATTCACAAACTGTGGAGTAATGCCTGGCTAATAGTACTTAATGTCACTGTTGTTCTGGGAAGCTGAATTTCAGCTATCAATCAGATGCATTTATTAGAAGAATGGTTGAATATAATGGAACTGTTTTTCTGTTAGTGTAAGTCAGTGCAATCTTGCTGATTTCAGAACAGCTATTGCATCTAGCCAAATAAGTTCTTAAAAAGCTAAATGTGGAACTGACTTTCTGAATAACAGAAAAAGTGGAAGGAGCAATAGCATCCTATAAAATAACAAAATGCTTTTGTGTTTAGGATATCTAAAATTCTTGTGTTTTCAGAGCATGCTAAATATAGCTTTTATATGTCCTCTCCTCTGTAAGGAAGGAGCAGAGACTTAATTGTGATGTCTGGATTTACTTTCAGTGTTCTTCCAGTCATGTGTTTAAGTGATATTTATTTCTTGCATTATAGTAGGATATTTGTGCAGAAAATATTGGCAGCTAACTGTAGAAATAGACTCTGTCTTGTAAGAGTAGGGTGATTTTAATAGTAGTCTAACTTTCCCCAGTGTTATCTTACATCTTACACCAAGTGTAGATGCAAAGGAAGCTGGATATCATTCTACATTTTTGTGTGTCTTGTAGAACTATATACAAGATGTTCAAAATTCTATTAACACTGCTATGACCTAACAAGATTTTTACATCTCCTTTTCACCAGCTCAAAAGGTGAAGCATAAAAAAAAATGTTTATAGATATAACTTTTATTAGTATAGCGGGTGGTTTTTGTTGGTATATACTGGTTTAGTATTGATATAGTCCTCTGAAAATAGGTATCCACAAGTCCAAAGTAAGAAATTCTATTTCTAATAAATCTTTAAGCTGATAAATCATGAGCAGCTGGGCAAAGGGCTATCTGGAGGGCAATTATGAAAGGAAAATCAGGAGACTGTAAATATGAGACAACAGTGCAACATTTTTTTCCTTCATATGAAAAAGTAGGAGATTGAACTACTAGCCAGCCCCTTAGGACAAAATCACTTTATCTATGCAGGAGAAAAACATTCAACTGTACCACTATAATATATTTCAAAAGAGCAGTTTTTAAATACATGTTACTACGGGTCTTAGTTTACATACAGATGTCAATGATTTATTTCAGTAGAAGGCTACACCTACCTTCTTCATATGTTTCTGACTGATTAGAAACACTGAAACATCAAAATCTGTTTAGAGTGTCACAGATTAATATTTAGACCTAACTTTGTACTCATGAATTATAGAACGACTCATGGTAAATTAAGAGAAATTATGCTCTAGGGGTGGATATCGACAGATATGGGATCAGTTCCATTCTCTGACAGAATTTACTGGTAGCTTTGGGCAATTCATATTGTTTTTTCTGTATTTTATTTTAAAAAGACAGTAATTATTGCTTCCAAGAATTTCTTGTATTCTTTCTTTAAAATTTGGCCTGATACTGTTGCTTAGTGCTTATTTATAAAGGGTTGAGCATAATGGGATTCAACTATCATATTAGATTTATTGAATATAGCAAATATTCAAATATAAGTAACAACATAGTGCATTTGATTTATAATTTTAGTTTCAATTTGTTTTGTTTTGGTTGTTTTTTTTTTTTTTCAGCTACTATGTTTTTTTAACAATGGAAACGTTTTCAGATGAGATTGGGCTACTTCTGGGACCTAACTGGACTAGAGGAAGAAGAAGTAAGTTTCCCCTCCCTGTGCTGATTTACTGTATAAATTATTCTATATCTGAATACATGCATTAATATTTAGATTAATCATGAGTGTTCTCCAGCCCAGTGCAGTTCATACCTAGGTTTTTTTTTCTAAATTAGTAGAATTTATACAGTTTTGAGTACCAATATATCATTAAAAAAATCATCACCTATATCTTACTTGTCAGCACTCTAATTTTAATAATCAAAGTTGAAAAGAATTAAATGATAACAGTAGATCATTCTTTGCTAATAACACTCATATGCTGATTCACAAAAGGCAGTAACAGAATGATCTAGAATAAATTCTTCCTCATATAGATGCTACTTCATAATGTATAACAAAAATCCTCTGTGATGATGATTGTAATGTGTCAGGGTAACATAAATTATATTTGCATCCAGGTCTATGCTGCATCTATGACATCCTGAGATCTAGGTACTCACCCATAGAGCTGTTGCAAACTATGACAGATGGAGTTAGTTTCTCAAGAACAATTTTTAAGTGCTTTGCAATGAGTCCATGGGGCTTGTAGCTGTACCTGAGTTGACTGAAATGTGATTGTTTATTAGCATTTATAACGTCTTTATATTTGTTTTTAGTTCTGCCATAAATATCATATTAAGAACAGGTAGACTTTGGACCTTCCATTACATATCCCCTAACAATAGATGTGACTCTAAAACAGGGTCTTATTCAATAATTCAGAATTGCAGAAATTACATTTTCTTTTATCATTAATGGTGAGCTGAACACCTGTATGAAACAATTCAGTGTGCCTTTTTCTCTTCATTGACTTAATAAAATGTGGTCAGGAAGTTGTGTTGTTGGCCTACCTTGGTTTTCTGGGAAGATTCATATCCTTTCTTCATGTTCCAGCACAGTTCCATAACAACAGACCACATAAAAGTCTCCAGTCCTGCTATTTGAGCTCAGTTCAAACAGGATGTAGAGTGTAAATAACCTCAAAAAAAAAAAAAAAGTAAGCTGACTTCATGAACTCCATGATGTAGCGTGGTGATAAAGTTATTCCACTTTTGCCTATTCCTCAGATAAGAATCATTGGATAAAATGAAAAAATAATCCTGAGAACAGAAAGCAGAATCCAGTATTTTTCTTATTTCATCACTATGCCATAACACAGCCTTTAGCAATATCTTTAGTGTAAGGAAGACCTCCCAGATGTTCCTTCACTGATGACTTGACTACAGCCTCTTTTATTTTGCCTCTGTGTTCTCAGCTTTTTCACTGCTGCCTAACCAGTTATGACATGGGTGATGGTCACAGTATAAACCAGTACCCACAGCTGTAAGCTGTCAGGAAAACCAAGTGCACCAGTATGTAAGGAGTTACTGCTTGTTCTATATGGAATGTCATACTGCTCCCTGGGCAAACAGAAATTCTGTAGTAATTGCAGTATAGACTGAGAGGCTGGAGAACAAACTCTTGGCTCTGCAGCATACTTGGTGAACCCACCAGATTTTACTGAATTTCAAGTTCATCACTTGCAGAACAAAATCCTAAGGTTTAGATCGATATTTGCAAAATGCTGTGAAACAATCTATAGAGTTGTGAGGTTCTGTGGTGAAGAGTTCTGAATTGGTAAGAGTTCATGGGGAGGAAATTTGGAATCAGCAAGAATCCTTTGTTTATGATAAGTGAAGGAGTGCCAGACACATTTCAACACAAGCCGAAGAATTAGGAATGTAGTATAAAAATAAAGCCAGAATGGACCTTGAGGGTCCATCCCTTGGGCATGGTAGGATCAACTCTACTTAAATCATTATGCAAAGATGTTGTCTAATTTGTTCTTAAATAAATCCATCAATGGAGATTTCACTTTCTCCCTATGCAGTCTATTCTAATACTTCTCTATCTGTGCTGCTAACAAGCTTTTGTTAGTGTCTTAAATCTCCTTGCTAAATGTTCATTTTTTCTTGTTCTTTCTTTCAAAGATAGAGTTTACCTCTGTCCTCTTTTCAGGAAATCTAACATAATATTGCATTTGTCTGCCAGTTTGGTTTTTTTGGTTGTGGTGGTTTTTTTTTTTTTGGTTTTTTTTTTTTCATTTAAACTAGCTTTTTTTTTTTTTGTTTTTTTTTTTTTACTTTTTTTATGAATGCCAGCCTGCTCTGCAGCAGCCACACCATNTTTTTTTTGGTTTTTTTTTTTCAATCTAAACTAGCTTCTGCTTTTTCAGTCTTTGTTCTTTAACTGTTTTCTAGTTGTCTGTTTATTCTTGTTCCTTTCTGGACCTTTTCTAATTGATCCAACTTTTTCTTGAATGTAATGCTCAAAATGGATGTGTCTCTTGAGCTGACATTTTAAGCAAAAAGCCATGCTGTATATCATCTTCTGTCAGCTCTTGGTACTTCATGAGTATCAAAGTGCAAAAGTTAGATTAGGTTTTGTTCAGCTTGTATCTATTAGATTAATAAAGAAGAGGATAAATTTGTAAGACAGGCACTGGCACTATGCTTCAGTGGTGGTGAAGTCTTTCCAAGTGTAGGAAATTATGGTGGAATATGGAAAATTTTGTTTAATTAGGTTAGGCCAAAAGGAACTAGAAGTGGAATGCACAGGATCACTTAACAGAGTGTCGTGGTTTAAACCCAGCCATGCAGCACGTTCACTCACTCAACCCCCCTTTCTTGCCCCCCCCCTCCCTCCTCCCTGCTCCCAGAGGGATGGGGAGGAGAATTGAAGGAATGCAACTCCCACGGGTTGAGATAACAACAGTCCAGTAACTAAGGTATAACACAAACCACTATTGCTATCACCAATAATAATAACGATAAGGAAATAACAAGGGAANACAGTCCAGTAGGTATAACACAAACCACTATTGCTATCACCAATAATAATAACGATAAGGAAATAACAAGGGAAGAGGGTATGATACCACCTGCCGAAAAAGAGCCCGACCGGGAAGTGCCATGTCCTTCCAGGTAACTCCCCATTACATTCTGGGCATGATGTGCTATGGTATGGAATACGTCTTTGGTCAGTTTGGGTCCTGTCCCTCCTTACTCCTGGCCTCCCCTCCTCCCTGGCAGAGCATGAGGCTCACAAAGTCCTTGGTCAGGGTAAACATTGCTTAGCAACAACTAAAAACATCAGTGTTATCAGTTTTGTTCCCAGGTTAAGTCAAAACACAGTACTGCACCAGCTACTAAGGAGGAGAAAAACTGACTGCTATTGCTGAACCCAGGACACAGAGACCAAGAAGAAAGGGACAAGGAAGAAATTCAGAGAGCTTAACAGTTTTAAGGCTAGATGGTGTTAAGTTACTTATTTTTATCATTTTGTTTACAAAGGAAAGTTATGGAAACAAACCAGAGAGGAAAACAACCATAAATACTGAAGAGCTGAGAAGTACATTGTGAGAATTATATGGACATAAATGTCTTCAGTGTAATTTTTGTGGAATCCTGACTGTAAAATTTTCACTAAAATTAATGTCTTTAAACACACTGTGTCAAATCTTTTGGTTCAAAAGAGTCACACAAGAGATTAATTTAGTTCCCTTATTTGTAAATATCTTGGCAACAACAGTCTGAGAAAGCAGACTCCCTTAGGCTTGCTTGCATATTTGACTGTACAGACTGGCAGCTGTACAGACTTAGAATGTTTGTTTTTGTAGACATGAAATCCACAAAAATAATAGGTAGCATTGGGTACTAACTGTTAAATAGGTAATTATGTAGAAAAGCAATTGAGTGACTGATAAAGAAATGACAGAGGAAAAGAAGCAATGCAGACCAGACCCATGAAAACCTTGGAAACCATGAGTACCTAGGAAATACATCATGCATATACCGTGCAAAAAAAAAAGCCTTGGGAATACCATGTATAAAGCATACAATGTGTCATGCCAGATACGTGTTTGTGTAATCTAATCAAACAGGTCATTTGTTCATTTTTCAGGTTGTGTAATAAGGAATATAGATATCAGTAAAGCAGGGATAGATGTGGAAGAATCCATACACTTGTGAAGGTGCTGATGAAGAAATACTAAGGTGGCTCTAATTAATGATGTGGGAAGTAGAAACTATTGGCCTCCCATGAATCTTCAGAAATTGTATTTCTATGACCCAGGATGCTTTTGCTTTAGGTGGAAGATATTTTACCCCACTTTGCCAATGTCCTGGGTTAATTGAAATGCAATTATAAAAGATGAAATCTTAGAATGCAGACCAGAACTTGGAAAAATAAATGGACAGAAAGTCCACGCTAGCTGAAATGCCAGAAAGTGGGGGTCTTGTCCAAATAGTCATGCTGTTACACTGTTTCAATACAACAGGGAGGAACTTGGGGGTTTGTCTTCATTAGAAACATGTTTAGTAAGCTGCAATATTAATTTAAAATCCTGTGCTCTGCAAAATGCTGTCAAACCTTTTTTGCAAACTCCAGTTCCCAAAGTCTTGTTCCTCCCTTTGCTATCTGATGCCTTAAAAAAAAAAATCAAGCAAAACAAACAAACACCCAACCAACTAAATATTGAACCCTGTGGATTATTGCTGAGTTAAGATACAATAGTAAAGAAGGTAGACCGGGCAACACAGAATTAAATAGTAGACAGAGTTGGTGACATTAAATATGTTCACAGATGTATTCCATTCCTCCCAGCTTGATCTTGGTTTAACTCGATCTTCTCTACTACATTTTCAAAATTGATTGTGATTAACTAACTTGATGTTTCCACCTTGTTTTCCACCTTGCAAATTATAGGAGTAGACTACTTTTCTGAAGTTCTAGTAGTGGCTACTAACACTGGCAGTCTAGACATTTTTGTTTGTTTAAAAAATGGAGGCCTGCCTTTAATAAAATAACTGTCTATTCACTTGGGAAAAAAATGGCCAGTAACGGTAAAAGGGGAAGGCGTAGCTAGAATATTTTATGTTATCTCAAATCTGTCCTTTCATTCTCATTACATTCTCAGATTTCTTGAGCCTTCATTTTGGTTATTTTCCCCAGGTGCATTGTCTCACATTTTTCCATGTCTATTCTGATTATCCTGTTGGGTCCATGTTTCCAAATGCTTTCTATTTCTTTATATGTTTTTAGTACCTTTTCTTGGGTTTCTTCACTCCTTCCAATGAATCTTCTGTCACCTTCATTAAATTCCTGTTAACGCTATTTATTTAATGATCCTAGAATAGCCCCAATCTTCTGAACAAGTCCTTTCTACATTAGATTTAAGTGCTATGTTTAGGAGGATGAGAGTTTTATTAGGATGATTAGGAGAGGTTGAAAAATGGGTGTTATCCCTCAGGACTTAGAGAAAACTATTTAGTACCAGCTGTTGCTCCATTAAAAAATTGCACGTGAAGACGCACTGTAAACTTATTTTAATATGTAAACTATAAGAACTAGAGCATGAAATAATTTTTTTCTTGCCAAGAAGTTGGTGAAAATATATTGTTACTTTTTCTTCATCTCAAGACTGTTGATCCAGAGATGTGCCACAATATGCTGGGGCTCTAGCTGATATTTCTTTTTTATTATTTCTTCTACCAGACATATCAACATCCTTTGGTTTTCTTTCTTTTATTCCTTTCCCATTATATATACTTCCCGTGTCTATTCCAGGACTGAATTTTCTGTAAACCTCAAAGATGTTGTGGATTTGATACTCTCTTTTTTAAAATTCATGTTTCTTTTAGCTAAGGTGATTATCTATGGATTTATTTCCCTCAGTTTATAGATTAAAAGGCCATGTTTGTTTTGTTTGTTTGTTTTTTTAAATATAGAATTGTAGAATCGTAGAATAGTTAGGGTTGGAAAGGACCTTAAGATCATGTAGCCCCAACCCCCTTGCCATAGGCAGGGACACAGGGGCATCTCACACTAAACCATGTCACCCAAGGCTCTGTCCAACCTGGCCTTGAACACCACCAGGGA
>NDXB01013766.1:3351-17796 GCA_002631895.1 Agapornis roseicollis
GACCACCACCCCCAAGTCCTTCTCCTTGGGCTGCTCTCAATCTCCTCTCTGCCCAACCTGGAGCTGTGCCTGGGATTGCTCCGACCCAGGTGTAGGTCCTTGCACTTGGCATGGTTGAACTCCATGAGGTTGGCATCAGCCCAGCTCACAAGCGTGTCCAGGTCCCTCTGGATGGCATTCCTTCCCTCCAGTGCATCCACGCAACCACACAGCTTGGTGTCATCACAAACTTCCCGAGGGCGCACTCAATCCCACTGTCCATGGCAGCCACAAATGACTAGAAAGGTTTTGTGCCTGCAGCAGTAGGCCCAACAAAAAACCTTTGAAAGGTTTTCAGGACAGCAGGTAAATAGAGGAGATTATGCAGGATTTGGTAGTTAACAATTACAAAGCAGTGCATCCTGCAAGGGTTAGTATGAGCTGTGTGTGCAAACTGCAGGGTGCAGGCTGCTGTGTGTGCATACTGCTCAGGCCCAGCTATTCAGGAAGAAGATCTGGGTACCAGTTATGCAGCTCAGCTTAAGAACAGAGTTTAGTCCTCATCATCTAAATTGAGAAAGGAAACAGCACGAGTAGTCTCAGTAAGAGTCAATACGACTCAGAAGTAGTGAAAAAGCACAAAAGAAGGTTTTCTGAAGTATGTCTATTTTAGTGAAGAATAAAAAGCATTGCAGTATCAAACAAAACAGAAGAAAATGCAGAAATTGGTAAATCCCTTTGTCATTTCTTTAGGAGATAAGAAAGGGCAGTCAATCTGGAACTACTATGGGTCATTCACTTAAATCCTTGCCACAAAATGTCACTGAGAGGAAGTTTTAAGTTGGAAGTGGGAGGGAATTCGATGCTTACCTATGTTGGTGAGTACTTCTGTAGTTCAACCCTAGGGAGGATTTTAAAGCAGAAAACTTTGTAAGCTGACTCTTCAGGACCAAATGACCAAAGGTGCTTCTACCATGTGCCAGGTTTAGCCAGTGTTTTTCTTAGGGATTATTTCACAATGTCAAGTGTCGAATACAGCATTGTCAGATTATGGCTACCAGTACAGTTAATTAATAGCAGCCTCCAATCTTTTCTCTGACTTCTTCACTCCCTTATAGGTATGATGATCTCAGATCACAACAATGATACTACAATTACATATTAAATAAACCTGCAACAAATGAGCAAAGAAGAAAATTCCACGAGTTGTAATTGTTGACCAAATTTTACCATGGGGAAAAAGAAAACCCTGCTAATTTATTTAAATACATAGAAAATACTGATGGAAATGACATAGTAGAATCATCAAGCATAGCTGTGGGGGGAGATAGTAAGTCTGTGAAGTGGGTTTGGGTTTTTTTCTTCTTTTTATTCTGACAAAGATCAGAACACTGGTCTAACTTTGATCCTCAGCATAGATTCAACTTGATTTTGAACTGCAATTCACTTTCTGAGGAATATGCATAAATAATAGCTTGCAGCTATTTCATAAGGATACTGTGAGAATTAATTAGCTAATAAAAAGCTCATCGCAAAAAGCAGTATTTTTAAAGAAGCTTTAAATGAGACACAATAACAATAACACAATATCAAACCCATAAAACAAATTTCCAAGGAAAGCAATAGGAATTCTGTGTTAGAATACAGAGAACATATAAAGGAAATTAAGCAGATATTTTTGGTTCTGAGGGGGGCAAGACTTTGTGGCTTGGTGTTAGATGGCTCTGTGTTCTTTTTCCCTCAGTGCAATAGTTTGATCTGGTCAACAAAGGCTGTAACAGACTATACAGTTGATTTGTATGAACATGCTAACTGGTCAGTTATCGGGGTCTTGTACTCAGAGTGTGATCTTTCACTCAAAGGAACACCAATTTGAACCTCCAACTTCTATGCAGTCGTTTACTTTCATGAAGCTTCTGGGAGCTTTGAGTCCTCAGCTGCACTTTCAGACTTGGTTGAAATTGGGTACCAGGTTCAAAAGTTGGTGAGATTGACTGACAGACACACAGATAAATGAACACGGACAACATGAGTGCATAAAACTTTCCTTCTGAGGAAACCAGAATGAAAATAAACTCACAGCATTATAACACCCAGTAGACTTTCTGAGTTGCTAAGAAAGCTTCATAATTACAGTACTATACTCCTAAGGCTGTTTGAATGTATATAATGGTTATAAATATTATTCCTGTCTGACTACTTGTAAAACTACCGCGGGTCACTCATTCCTAACAGCTGTTTGACGATTATTATTGTTGAATGTGTGCTACCAACCACCTATAGCTGGAAAAAACAAAAGGGAAGACAAACCAAAAATCTCAATATTCATTTATGGTTGTCTTCACAGAGGTCTGTAAACACCTATTAACCAAGCTCGGAGCATGATGAGCCCCTGTGAGCTGTACAGTTGAAGTTCAATCCAAAGGACCTGAACTCTTGCAAGAAAGCTCTCAAAGGAAAACCTTATGGTTATGGAACCATTTAGGTTAGTCATGATCTCTAGGATGATCAAATCCAGCCATAAATCCAACACCGAGATGTCCACCACTAAACCATGTCCCTAAGAACCACATCTACACGTCTTCTAAATACCTCCAGGGGTGCTGACTCCACCACTACCCTGGGAAGCCTGCTCCAATGCTTTTTAATCCTTTCACTGAATAAATTTTAATACCCAACTTAAACCTCCCTGGCACAGCTTGAGGCCATTTCTTCTTGTCCTTGTTACTTGGGAAAAGATACCAACACCCACCTCACTACAACCTCCTTTCAGGTAGTTAAAGAGAGTCCTAAGGTCTCCCCTCAGCCTCCCTTTCTCCAAGCTAAACAACCCAATTCCCTCCTCATAGGACTTGTGCCCTAGACCCTTCACCAGCTTTGTTGTTTTTCAATTACAAGTCACTCATCAGTATTTTAAAATACTTCTCCCCTTTTGAGAATCGAGCAAATACTTGATTCTGAAGTACACTAGGAAAAGCAGTGGCTTTTTGGTCATTTAAGAGAGTGCAAAACTATGCTCCTACAATGAGTATTTATTCATATTCTGAAGTGGCTTACTTCAATAGCTTCAAACTTTAAAATTCATCTTTGCTGCATTCCAGTTGTTATTTTCAGTAAAAAGCTTGGCGCTTGCCTAGAAGCAGAAGAACAATTGTTTTTGAAAAGAATCTATTCTAGTGAAATTGTCAAGTTTATAATTTCTGCAGCATTCAACAAGAACAAGTTACCTTTCTGGAGACTTCCAAATGCTTAGTTCAATAGAATTATTTACTGTATGAAAAGAAGGACCTCTGACAACTCACCCAAGTATAGATTTTCCTAGTATTTGTTTCAGTCAGGGAAAAGAAGCCACGGCTGGAAATTTGAAGCTAAACTGAGGTGATCCAGACTCCATTGCTGGCATTAACATGGCAGTCTGGGTGTAATTTGGGCCAACATCACTGCAGCTTAACCTTGAACTACATGTTTATGATTAAATAGTGAGTAATGATACTTGAATTTTTAGCTGGTATTTTTCAGTATCATGGCCATAAGCTCTAAAAAAGTCAGATCTTGTTCTTTTTTTATGCTTCTAGAGAGACTTCTATTGTCATAGATTGAAGTCATATATGCTTGAGTTTTATGACCTGTTTTGTCTTGTCTTGCAATTGTCAGGCACAGAGGAGCTGAGCTGTGAGGACAGGAGTTAGGCGGATAAAAATACTATGTTAGTTAATCAAGTTCTCCATTTAATAACATCAAATAAATGTTAAAATAACATTGGTCATTCTTATTTATTTTCTTTGTGATTTTTTTTCCCCATCTTTATATTAGTTCAAAAGAAAATTGTCTCCTGATGAAGAGCCTGGTATAGTGGCATTGCAACTGTACCATAGAATAATGTAGGATTCAAATGTTCTGCCCTTATCACCTTGTGGTACTTTAGTCTGTCTCATGACAAACAGCAAGATAGAATACTGAATGAGGTTTTTTTACATCAGTGGAGAAAGCTTATTGTGCCATAATGATCCTCTTTGAACAAAATCTAAGAATGATGCAATGCAGCTCAGCTCACCTTATGTCTAAAGGCAGTGCTTAATATCCATCATTACACTGGCTTTCCTGATGACAGAGCTGTAACATCTGTTCTTGCATCCAATTCAGTTCAGCTAGAGTTTTTGAATGAGTTTGCTGCTAAGTGTAAATAACACACAAGATGCCAAATTGAGGAACAGCCATTTTTCATGAGAGGACATTGTGTCTTTTTTTAATAAATATATATATTTCATCTCTTGCTTGTCTGCATCCATTTGCTCAATGGCATCTCAGTGTTTTGTTTCTCTTTAAAAACATTGGATGTGAGATCTTTTTTTAGATGAAAGGCTATTCAGAGCTTAGTGTTTTCATATCTTAAAACATTCCATGCTGAAAATATATACCCTTTCCCCCCCATTCCAGAAAGAAGGCAATAAAACTGCCACAGCAGAATAGACTTCAAGGTAAGTAACTGCTTCCTAGTTCTTTAAGACAACTTGTAAAAAAGAAAATGGGCAGGTTTTTATAACCATAGTTTAAAGACTTGATGTATTTATCTTGAAAACTGGAGGAATTTTTATATCATCAGTAAGCTCTGACCTATTGATATGCCCTCTATCTGGTGACACCATTTATACTCATGCAGAGCACAATCAATAGTTAGAAAGAACATACTTTTCCTGTATTACAGTGATATTTTAAGGGACAGTATAGTCAATGGAGAAGGCTTCAATAAAAAGGAAAAAGAAAAACAAAGAGATATCATTTGGGGTTTAATAGCTTGGTCATATTGATTTTTACCAGGGCTATTTGCCATATTTTACCATCAGAGGGGCTGTCATCTCTGCAAAAGCCATTTTTTCCCCAGTGAACAATTTTTGGTTGGATAAACAAAAATACTGAGGAATTAGTTTGCTTTCCTGAACTACAGGTCAACCCTTCCTACTGCAGGATACTGCAGCTTTCTGCCCCATGTCCTGTAGCTCTTTGGCATAAGTTAACCTAAACATTTCTCAAAAATATGAAAAAAAAAAATAAAAATAAATCACAGCTCTTTCCCTGGTTTAAGCAGTGCAGACAACTGTGACACAACCCAAAGAGGTTTGCAGAGGTTCTGTTAGGCAGAGGGAAAACAGGAGGACACTCTCGTCTGATGCTCCAGCAGAAAGGGTTTAGAGAACCATAGGCTTCAATGCTGTTCTTAGGCAACAACTGCTGCTCAGTACTGCAGAGGATCATGTAGAAAAGCCCAAAGCCCAAAGCCCAAAGCCCAAAGCCCAAAGCCCAAAGCCCAAAGCCCAAAGCCCAAAGCCCAGTCTGACCTGGAACCAAAGTCCTTCCTCACTCCAAATCCAGCAACTGGTATTGAACAGAGTGTTTCATGGGATAAAACCTGCCTGACTGCACTGCTCAGGTAAACAAGAGATTGACTATTACCTTCACAGCTCTGACTGCCTGCACCAAAGCAATATACACTGGAAAGGAAAAAAGCGTAACTTCTTATCTTGCTGTTGTCAAATTCACGCACTTTTAACATATTTGGGGGCAGGAGACCAGAGGGCGATAGCAATCCAGGTAGAAAAAGCTAGCTGGCCTTCAATATAGGGAAACTCAAAGAAATTCACTTGGGCTATGTGATTAGCAGCTTATCGAATCTATGTAGAATGCAATAAACTGTGAAAACAGCAGTCTCTGGGGAAGCAAGGGGAACTGTATACATGGAAGTCTGACACTGTGAAAAAGACTGAGTCCCAGGTGGAACCACTATGCCCAGCTGTTAGGCTGACAGCAGACTTGGACATGTTGAGAAGTTAGACTGGTCTCACGCTCCCCCAGAGCTGTCATGCTGGCCAGAGCTGTACTGGAGGGCCTAGGTTACCATGAATGAGAAGTCCATGAGTGTTGTGGAACAGAAATCATAGAACTTACTACTTACCTTCTATAGCTTATTAAATAATTTGTCACGTCCGTCCGACTCGGGTTCTCTCCAGGGCAGGATGAGAACAAGAACAGCACAGCTGTTTTTCAGCCATTGGATTTCCTGAATGCCATCTATACGCTGATGCTGCCTTCTTCTCTGGAGTTCCCTGCATTCATAGATGGCCGCTATCTGATGCTTCAGAGGAAAAGGGGAGGAAAATAAAACATAATTCAAAAGAAGAAAAAAGTCTTGCTTGACTTTGCAGTAGATTTCTATATTCATAGCCACTTCCATCAGAATCTTTTGTGTTGTTTCCCTACAAGAGTAGCTGGCTCAGTGAAATATATTAAGACATAGTAATAAGCATGAAATGCCTATGGAGATTACATGAACTGCTGCAACTCTACTTTATTCTTCTAATTACAGCCTGGAGTATACACATGCATTTGCAACGACTGATGAAGGAGCTTGCAGCTCTCAGCTGAGGCACTGTGGCTTGGCAACTCCAGAGAGGCTGTGTCTGTCAGTGCAGCGCCCCATCTTAGCCACGATTTTCTTCCCTTTAAGAACAAAGCCAGAGAAACTGCCAGGGAGTTCATCCTGCACAAAGTCGCTTGACTTCCTCTGGGCCCTGAAGCAATCAGCATCCAGTGGTGAAGGCTAAAAAGAAGAAAGAAAAAACCCCAAGAAGTGTTAACTCAGGTACCAAATGCTTACCTTAAACGTTAGGAAGAAACGGATTGCAACCGGGTAACTGCTACTGTTCTAACAGCTCTCCTTTGGGAATTGTAAATTCCCTGTAAACTTCAAAGAAAGAAAAGCTGAAAGTTTACTCATCTGAAAACCATGAACGAAGAAAAACACCGCTGGGAAAGCAACAAAGAAAAAGCGTTCACTCTGCAACAGCAATAAATGTAGTCATTCTTTAAGAGAAAGGTAACAAACGTCAGTATCCTGCCCTTGTGCACTGCACAGCTCAGAGTAAGGGGCAGCTGGAAGTTTTGCAGGGGCCTAGATTAGTAGACACAAGTAGCTTTGATAAACTGGAAACCCGAGGCTTAAGCCACTGAGGACGTTTCCTGTAAAATGGTACAAAAGGTAGACACTCCTTATTCCAAGGTTGCTTCATTTCTTGTTTGCTTTGCTAGGCTCCTTTTAGTCCTTTTGTTATTAAAGAGGAGATGGGGTTAAATGGATAACAGCAAAATAAACAAACTGGTTCCCCCTGAACAAAAGGAAACCTCAGATTTAAGTGCAATTCTACATGAAAGATGAAGGAAAGACACTGATTTATGTATGGTAAACATTTTAAAGCAGCTGAACAATCCCTTTCTTCCTACAGATGTATGAATAATGTCTTTGTGCATTACTTTATTTGTTAAGCCAGAAACTGTCAGTGTCATCCAAGTGAATCTCTGAACACATTCTCAAATTAATGAAGTTATTGTAGCTTCCTTTGTATTAGAGACAACCAGTACTAACGTATGGGACTGAATTGTATTTACTTTAAAAGGTGTCTGGAAGCATTTCCTGGAAGATGTGTGCTCACATTACCTTCTGCTTTATAAAACAATGTGTAAGGACCATCAGCATGCTTTGAAAATACCAGTGAGACTAGGCAGATTTACCTAAGAAAAGCACAGAAGAGCATCAGAATAATTGTAACTTGAAAGAGCTTGGCATGGTTATACCACGTATCCCCCAGTGTTTCATAAAGTCACAACCCACTTTTTAGAAAGATATCAGAGCATGCATACTACAAAAATGGGAAGATACATGAACTGCACAAGTCATAAGTCTTACAGTAACCTGGGGGAGTTCTCTCATTACAGTGAATGTTTAGACCTTGCTATGTGTTAATAGACTATTGTATTTGGAGTAAACAGACTTGTTCATAATGATCTAATTTCCTTTTATTTCACCACCTGTTCTTACTTCAACTCATGAACTCAGGCACACCAACTCCAATATAGTGGTCATAACTGAAGTCAAATTCAAATTTGCAATACCCTTGCTTATTTTCAGAACTAGAAATCAGTTTTAGTATACTTCACGCATATAGCCTAATGTCGGTTGGCTTGGTGATCTTGAATTCTTTTCCAACATAAACAATTCTATGATTCTATCGTGTTAAAATTTATTATTTCTATTTTAAAGACTTTTACTCCCTGTACCAGGTGCAATCTGGGTACAAGGACACATCATCATATTTGCAACTTCCTTGGAGATCTGCTTTAATCTATCTGTCTTCATTTTGGAGGGGATTTTTTTGTTTGGTTTGTTTTTAAGTACTCCTATTAAATCAACTTGATATTGTGGAGGTGTTAATCAATTTCATAGCTGTAGAAGAGTGGTAGATAGTGCAATCCTTTTTAATCTGCTGCTGGCTACCATTAAATTTTTTGACCAGTGGTGTTCGGCTAGATGTCATGTAAACTCCATAGACAGTTCAAACACAAGTCACAACACCTTCACTAACCTAGATTTTAATAGCAACCAGTAGTCAACTGAATCCACACTCAGAAGGATAGATGTGATGGTCTATATTCATTGCCTCTGAAAAGATCACTGCGTGGTGCCAGCTTTTAGGTTTAACATAACAGGTAAGAAAAATAAAAAATAAAACAGACAAACAGAAAGGAACCCCAAACAAAAAAACACCAACAAAACAAACCAAAAAACCCCTCTTGGAAGTCTATTACTTCACCTGTCAAAGATGTTGACAGTGGCTTCCTGATACTAAAGAAGAGTTTGGAACCTGAATGGAAATGCAGCAGACAAAAGAGTAAAGTGCTTCCTGGTAGCCTGGGTGAATATCACATCTGTGTATGATTTTGAGATCACATATCTAGACAGTGACAATGACAGCTTTTTAGGTTTGAACCAGACTAACGTGCAGGAATTGCTTCCAGTGATATTATTAGCAGCCACTGTGTAATGAATTAGCATAGGACATTTGGAATCCAAACTCCTGAAGGCATTAAATCAAAAGGTCTACTGCTGATTGATTTCACAAAAAGGAAATCACACACAAATGAGAAACGTGTTTAGAAAAAGGTTACAGAGATTAATCATTCCCAGTGGCATTGTGACTATGTGATACCTTCATATGGCTTCTCAAAGTAAAGGAATACAACCTAGCAGCAAAGACTTGAGAAAGTCCAACGGGCTAGGGGGTATTGTTAGAATGGGAAATCCTTAAAAACCCTTAGATTTGGGTACTAGAAGGAACAAGGATCACTAAGAAGTCAGTTAGCTGTAGAAACGGCAGCACCAAAAAAAAAAAAAAAAACAAAAACCAAAAAAAAAAAGGGTTTGAGAAATTACCTGCAGTTCCCGCAAAACTGACCAAAGAATAAATCAATTTTCAAACAGTTGAGGACGAAACCTTCTAAGGAGTCTGTACTGTGAGGAAATGAGCCAAAGCATGAAAAGAGCATGCAGAGGCAACGAGAACAAAAATCACCTGTTTATGTCCCTGTTTAACATGGGTAAGTCCAGGGAAGTGTCTGAGCTGAACCTCTCTTTTTTAAGCTATAGACACATTAAAGATTATGTCCAACAATCAGCAGAAGTTATTGAAGGAACAGATAAAATGAAGAGTGAAAGATTTCAAGAATGATTGATACTCATCTGTTGGCTCTAAGGAGACTCAAAGATGAAACAAGTAAATCACACATCTCTCAGGAAGAGTGTGAAGGCAGTGGACCAACATATATGACAGCAATTGTTTCAGAAGGCTGCAGGGTAATTCAAAGACTGACCAGTATCTCAAAGTGTCCAGCAGGTTAACTAGTTGAAACAGGCTGAAAAATAGAATTAATGCACACCTGAATAAATACCAACCATTATGGTTCATAAATATGAATAATTAGGGAAGAGCAACTTCTCACAAACACACAGTTCTCTTCACTGCTGAATACAAGCTCAAAGCAATAGCTCACATGCTAGAAAATACAAATTCATTTGAAGTTGGTAATAAAAAATAATAATTCCTAGGTAGTTTCCCTAAAAGCAAGTTCCACGTTAAGTCAAATCCATATTACAATGCTAATATTTCAAGGAACATAGAAATTCAGAGTACCACCTCTTGGTGAAAAACAGAAGTTACTTAATGTCCTCCTGAATGGTAGATGCCATGCTTTGGTGAAGAGCTGGAATAGCTCTCAACAATTTCTTGGGCTACATAAAGTCAAACACAATTACAAGAAATGCTGGCTATTTGTGATTTAATTATTTCAGGTTGATAATATATTGTGTTGTTTTAGCAAACCACATTTCAAGTACTTTGCAAACATCATCTGATTTGTTTATAAATACGTCTCTCTGTTTGGGGTTTTTTAGGTATGCCATACTTTGTTTTGGATAAATGTGTTAAATTAATATTAGCCACCCCAATAAGTAATACAGTGAAAAAAAAAAAAGAAAATAAAAGATAGAATCTGGAGAATGTAAGAGGATTAAATGTAGCACAGAGCCCATTTTAATATTAACAACTGTTATGTTGGAATTCAGCTTTTGAAAGCTGCAGTACTGCAGGCCAGACTGTATCACTAAGACACATGCATGGAAGTGCTACAGAGAGGCTACTGAAGGCACTGAAAGAAAGCTTTCTCCTTTCAAGTGATGCAGCACGCATATCTAAGTCAGACACCCAAGTCAGATAGGGGCACGGTCATACAAACCAGTGTGAAAGCTGCTGTAGTTTATCGTTGCTGCAAATGCTTCTGTTTACAGCAAAGCAATTTTCCATGTATCTCCACCCTCCAGACAGAATCACAGAATCCTAAGGGTTGGAAGGGACCAGGAGGTCTGTAATGGTACTCAGCTTTAGTCATCTCGAAAGACTTGGAAGTTTCTCTCAAGTTTTTCATTCATGTCCTGAAGAAATTACAAATATGAGATTCAATGTGTCCTGTGTTAAAAATACTGTGTAAGTCTCAGCTGACTTCTTTCAGAGCTAAGAATAAATCCATCCGTGAGGTGTCTGTTTTATTTTATTATACAGCAAATGACATTTCTTACTAACTCAAGTACATGAAATAAATAAAACACTAGGTATGAAGGAAAAAAAAAATCCAGAGAACAGACTTTTACTAGTTTTTTCTACTAATTTTTAGTGAATTTTGGCTTGTTTTTATTTAAAGCTTCTTTCACTAATCAGGAAGAGAATCAAAATACAAGATTTCTGTAATAAAGTTGCCCTCATGATTGATCTAGGTTAATTACAAGAAATGAAAAGGGGAAAAAAGATATATATTTGCACTTAATTTTTAAACAATATTCTTCTTTAGCATAACGTAATTCAGATTTTAATCTACCCTGTAAATGTCTGAAACAGCAGTAGGCAGGTTCTGATACCCAGGTGACCAGATAGCCTTGGAGCAAACAAGGTGTGTGTGTGGGGGGTTTTTAGCCTGAGAGTTCTGCAGAAATGCATACACCTAGTCCTGCTTTGCTAAACATTTGGAGTAATGACTCAGGTCTTGGTTTGAGCAAACGGAAACTCCAAAAGAAAGAAGTGGCACGTAAAGCTTTTTGCAGGAGTGTTTAAAAATGGCCAGTGTGTCCCAGCACGTTCAGATGCCTCAGAAAATATTCCAAGCAAAGAGGTGTCTGCTTCAGACCTTGAGCCCTGGGAGAGATGGTTAGGGGCTCTGGAGCTCAGGTTGTTTTTCCATCCGTTCTCCAGGATACAGGGGAGGACCTTAAATAATCCAGGAGTATTGGACAGGTTAATAAATGGTTACAAGAGTGGTGCCATGGTCAAGGGTTTGGGTACCTTGAACACGGGACTGGAGTTTGTAGGTCAGGTCTACTGGGGGCTGGTGGACATGCTCTGATAAAGAAGGGGAAGAGTGGGCTTGGTAAGAGGCTTGCCAGACTTGTCAAGGATGCTTTAAACTAGATGTGTTGTGGGAGAGGGGAATTGTTCCATCCCAACACACGCAGTCAGTTGCTACCACCTATAAGATATGCTTGGAGCAGCATAGCTGCATTCCAGCTGCTCCAGTCAATGAGCTGGCCTCATTTGGAGCTTGGCTCAGGTGTCTCTATACAAACGCCCGTAGCATGGGAAACAAACAAGAGGAATTAGAGATGTGTGCCCATCTGCGGGGGTATGATATAATANATGGGTATGCTTTTATGGGTATGTAATGTAATGTATGTAAATGTATGGGTATGTAAGTGTAATGGGTATGTTTTTATAACCGCCTATTTCTAACTAATGTAGTGAGAAATGTGCAATCACACGCAATGGTGTTGCATGTGAAGATAAATTTATAAGTCTTGCGGATAACTGCATCCTCTTATGTGGATTTTTCATAAGGATGCATATGGGAAAACCGAAACCAGGCCTTGTTTCTCCTGCTCCACCCATCCTCTTCGCCCCCTCCCCCTGATTGTTCCCAATTTGCATGTTAGAAGCTTCTTGTTTCCGATAACATGGCCAGCTCTTCCTGTCGGTCTGTGTCTCCTGCAGAGCACTAAAGTGAAAAGCACGTACAGCTTCACTTCAGCAGGTTTAATACACATGAATGAAAGACGTCAGGAGTCCCTGAGAGAAATGTATCACATGACCTGCTTGTAAGACCATTTAATATTGGTTAATTCCAATAGGATTTGTCCAATTAACAGCCACTTACGCACTTCCTTAAAGCTGGATTTCTGTTCCGTTGTGGCCACTTGCAGAAGTAATCCACAGTGACACTCATGACATGTACTTCCTGGGAACAAAAAAACCCAAACCAACCAAACCCCAACCAAACCACAAAGTGTGTATTGTATTAAGCGTGATTACAAACGTATTGGCACTTTTTAATAAGGGTAGCCATCGTTTATATTAGTTTTTTATGGGTGACTTATCTGTGCAAAATGACACAACGAATGCATTAGGTTTGTAATGAAGAGGCCTTGCATTTGTAAGAGAACTGTTTCTCTATTTTGCCCTTATGTACCTTGTTATACAAGCACAAGAAAAGAGTACATTCCTTCTATTTCTGTTCTATGTTATTGTATTGATTATCTGGGTGTGCACTATGCCTACAAAGATCCACTTGATACTGAGATGATCTGAATGCATTCCTGTCAGAATACAGTTCTTCTCTGAACCTGCTCCGTATGTCCTCTTTGCCCACCTCAATGGCAGTACCCCAGGCTAGCAAAGAAGCATTGCTAAATTTGGCAGTCTGCTTAGATGGAGCAGGCTTCAAGAGAGAAATGCTAGAACAGTTCCTCAGCTTTAAACACTGGGGAACTCTAATTACCAGGTGAAGGTTTTGGTCATTTAATGATTTACATGAGAGAGTCAACTGTTAAAGGGGACTGAAAGCTACACGTGACAGTACATTTCTTTTAGCAGATGCACATTCATGCCTGGCTGTGCAAACTGCAGGTGTAGATTTATGGGAGAAGCTAAGTGGCTTTGGTCTTGTTATTACTGCTGAAGAAGACTTGTGCTCTGATTCGTCTGGTGGGAAAGACTGTGATGCTTTAAACACATCAGGTAATGCTCAGTTCAGTTACATATCAATTCATATGCTAGGCCTGGAGTCACCAGCACATGAAGATTCACAGTCCAAACTGCAAAGTAAACTGATCTTGCTCATGAACTAAGAATTACATAGCAGCACCAGTAATCCCATTTATTTCTAAATTAACATTGTGTTTGTGTTCTGTAGTAAGTATGGTTATACTCCAGTAATAAAGAAAACTAAAAAGAACAAAACTTGAAAAGTAATTAAAACAGAAAACCTGAAAGCCAGTTTCATAACTAATATAATGTCCTGGGTTCAGCAGTTGCAGTCAGTTTTTCTTCTCTTTAGTAGCTGTGTTTTGACTTTGGTTGGGTTTAAACCACGACAGGTTTCCTTATTAATTGATTTTTATACTGCTATAAGCACATCAAGTACAGGGGTCATCGGCTCTGTTACTACTACTTGATCCCTTACTTGAGCAAAGTTGAGTTCTAAGAAAGAGGGCAGGTTCCCTTCTTGACCCTTTTTCATNCTTTGGTTGGGTTTAAACCACGACAGGTTTCCTTATTAATTGATTTTTATACTGCTATAAGCACATCAAGTACAGGGGTCATCGGCTCTGTTACTACTACTTGATCCCTTACTTGAGCAAAGTTGAGTTCTAAGAAAGAGGGCAGGTTCCCTTCTTGACCCTTTTTCATTTTTAACCCTACAGTACGAGAACCCCTGAGGAAGCACAGCTCTCTCAGAACAGCCAGGGCCATGGGCAGAGGGGAAAAAGTATGTTAGTGCAGGGACAAAAATGTACATATCTTCCTTTCCATATCATAGAATCATAGAATAGTTCGGGTTGGAAAGGACCTTAAGATCATCCAGTTCCAAACCCCCTGTCATAAGCATGGACACCTCACACTAAACTATGCCACCCAAGGCTTCATCCAACCTGGCTTTTGAACACTGCCAGGGATGAAGCACTCACATTGGAGCACAATGGCCAACCCATTCCAGTGCCTCAGCACCCTCACAGCAAAGAATTTCTTCCTTAGATCCAAT
>NDXB01013767.1:0-31465 GCA_002631895.1 Agapornis roseicollis
TGATAGGTGGGGCACTCGGTGGATAAAGAACTGGTTGGATGGCTGCACGCAGAGTTGTGGTCACTGGGTCAGTGTCCGGCTGGAGGCCACTGACAAGTGGTATCCCTCAGGGATCGGTGTTGGGACTAGATCATAGAATCATAGAGTAGTTAAGGTTGGAAAGGACCTTAAGATCATCTAGTTCCAACGCCCCTGCCATAAGCAGGGACACCCCACACTAAACCATGCTACCCAAGACTTGAACACTGCCAGGGATGGAGCACTCACAACTTCCTTGGGCAACCCATTCCACTGCCTCACCACCCTAACAGGAGAGAATTTCTTCCTTATATCCAATCTAAACCTCTCCTGTTTAAGTTTGAACCCATTACCCCTTGTCCTGTCACTGCAGTCCCTAATGAAGAGTCCCTTCCCAGCATCCCTGTAGGTCCCCTTCAGATACTGGAAGGCTGCTATGAGGTCCTTTCCAACCCTAACTGTTCTATGATTCTATGATTCTATAAAAATGTCTTTATTGAAAGTATTTCTATAAGGCTCAGGAGACCTGGCAATCATTTTTATTGGACTGATCAGTGCCACTTGCATACAAATTGCTCTGTTTGTATTGACTGCTGCAACACATCTTTTTTATATAAACTCTTCTATTGATTCTGACATAGATAACATACAGGCTGCTTCAAATCATAAACCCATCAGTTTGGGGGACTCTTACCAGAATCTACTATGTACCAGACAACAACAAGCAAACAAACAAAATGCAACTGTAAGGATCTGTGAGACCGTTAGCTTTTAGAAACTTTTCTTCTCCTGGCTTTGGCAGCTGTCATTTGTCTGGCTATTATATCACTTATTTGCACATTTCGCACATGTTTTTGCATTCATGAAACATGAATGAAAAAAGAATCCTTCTAACACTCTAACGTGGATAGTGAGAAAAAAAGAAAGAATGATATTGGAAAAAAAATACGTTCAGCTATTCTATTTTTGTTTTGAAGTTTTGTTCTGGAAGGGTGTTTTGTTGCTTTATTGGTACGACTGCCCTTCTGCTAGAGTGGAGTGATAGCTACATGCTCCCAGGAGACATCTGGTTTACTGCAAACATACCTGCTGCTCTTAGGACAACTTGACTAAACTGCAGCTTATTTGGAAGTTGGGTGTCAGTCATTGTGCTTGAATTCAGAGGTGTTGTCTGCTCTTTCAGAGAATGTTTCAGGAACCCACGATTCCTCCACCTGCATTCCCTTTCCTTCATCTCTAACTTATCATCAGTGATGAATTTAAGATTGGTTTCTGTTTCCCCCTTTCCACTGAGCCATCCTTTACATGTATGACAAGCCTCTCATATGCATACTGACCACTATCTGGGGTTTGGAGTTACTTTTGGTACTCTATGACCCTGCAGTTAGGCAACACACTAATTTCCACAGCTGCCAGTCAGGGCTCACTAACTGGACCCTAGAAGCAAGGCTGAGCTGATATTTGCTGAAACAAGGGTGAATTCATAAAACCACTTTTTAATAGAAGTTATTGAAACTGAGGTATAAAGATGAAAGTGTCTTCCAAATGAGCACACATCCAGTCCATCTGTGTTGGAAGAGATACAGTTGTCATGTGTATGGGTTTTGTTGATCTTGCCTCATTTTCTGACTGGAAATATTACTCCTTCTGGACTGCTGAACATCTAGAAATTCATGCCAAATGGGCATGTATTTTTCAGATCCTGTCTGGACAGAGTTTCTGGGCAGGGAAAGAAGACACAGCTGGGAAATCTGAATCCTAGGCAGATGTTTTGCCCAAGCATAGTGAGTCCAACACACTGAAGATGAGTAAAGGCCTCTGAACATACAGTACCTTGCATGGGCACATGCATTTCTGCCCAGGACATCTCTGGCCAACTTGTGAAAGTCCTAGGAAAAAAGTCATTGTGACTGTAGGCAATGAGAAAGGCAAAAATAAAGATAAAAAAGCATTTCCTCTGCAGATCTCCAGCTAAATTATGTCTTTGATCATGTACTGGCCTTTGCTTCCTACCTAGATTTTACAGTAAACCCTAGGGCAAATGTCTTTGTCCTACAACTGTGGTGGTCTCTTGTTTGCTATTGGTCAGCAGCAGCTATGGAGCAGAGCTTTGATGTGCCTGTTACATAACTGCATTTCTTGCACAAATTGGAAAAAAGCCTGACGCCGCATTGTTGTTGAATTTCACATCACAAGACACCGCAGGGTTTGGTTGCGGTTGTTTTTGTTTGGTTTGGTTTGTTTCAGGGATTTTTGGTTGTGGTTTTTGTTTGTTTGGTTTGGTTTGGTTTGGTTTTGGTTTTATTTCTAGAAAAGGTTACATAGAAAAGGTTGACCATATTTCCGTAGACTGAAGAGGAGTGAATGGCACTTGTTTATTCTCAGGGTTTGGTGGGGTCCTGTTTTTTGTTGTTTGGGTTGGTTTGGGTTATTTTAAGAAATAATAAAAAAAAAAGACCCACCTGTCAGCAGTCCATTAGTAAACAAGTCCTTGGCAGAGCATTTACCATGCTGTAAGGTGGACAGCAGGGCAGAAGCAATAATGGTTGGCTTATGGCAGCAGCAGTATATCATGTGATATTGGGTCTATTTCTTCAGCAACAGCCAGCTTGATGCTTCTTTTTCTGTCTTCTCATGTCCGAAATTTTCCTTCGCATAGGATGCAATGTCACTTAGGGGGGTGTGTGTGTGTGTGTGTGTGAAGACATTCCACATCTCCTGCCAGTGCTGGGTTTATCTGGTTATCTTTCAAAGAGAAAACTACTTTTCAAGAATACCTCCCCATTTGAGCTTGAAATGCTTTGCAGAACTTGCCTTACTGACACTTTCATTGTCTCATTTGTTTGGAGCAGACTCAGAAAAAGCCAGGAAGTAATGGGGCTGCCCTATCCAAGCAGCTCTGGTGAGCTTGACACTTGTTTCCTTAGCTAGTGCATTTTAATAACAGTCTAGATGCCCCTATCCTCATTGTGGAGAAGTTCTGTGAAAAATAGAGAAGTATGAACATCTTAAATTATGGACTGCAGTGACAGGATGGGGAAAGTGAAGCTGTTTTTCTATTTGCATTGTCGTTGACAGTGGAGCTTTACTAGGGCTTGGTTGAATAAAGAGCCGCTTAACAGAGAGTCCTGCATAGCACTTTACCAACAGTTCCTCACAGAGTTCATATTAATTATCCCATTCCTTCTGATTAGATTCAGCTGATTTCTTGCTCAGTCTCACATGACTTTGTGCAAGGCTTCATGGTGCCTTGTGAGAACAGCAATAACACATACATGCTGATACAGTCATTAGATATCCTGAGAACCTGCATTTTCCACTGTGGTCATTCTCTCGCAAACAGATACTTCTGTGATGCAATCAAGGTCTTTGTTTATGCATCTGCAGTCAGATTGGCAAGGGTGAATGCCCAGAGGGTCAAACCTGCTTTGGGAAATAAAAAAAAAGAAGAAAAAGAAGAAAATAGAGACAGAAATATTCAAAGAGTGTTGAATATTCAAAGAGTTCAATATTCACAGAGTGTTGGATTGGCACTTTTTCTACCTGTTTGCCCAGTAGTTCCAGGGATTGTATGGCTCATGTTCATCATTTTTTCACAAGTGGTTATGAAATAGCCAGACCTAAAGAAGAGGGAAGGGAAGGGAAGGGGAGGGGAGGGAAGGGGAGGGGAGAGAAGGGAAGGGAAGGGAAGGGAAGGGAAGGGAAGGGAAGGGAAGGGAAGGGAAAGGAAGGGAAGGGAAGGGAAGGGAAAGGAAGGGAAACTTTTAATAACAGTTCTGCTAGCAAACAAATACAGTTTTTATCATCTGCCAGTGTACTGACATTTTTCTCTGAGACATTTTAGCTACAGCACAAGAAATGGAGTTTCTGCATTAATCAAGGCCAACAAATGTATTTTTGAACCTCTACTTCACAACACTGCTTAAAATTCAAACATTTGTAGTGCATACATTTGTTTATCATCTCATCACTGTGTATATGGATTTCATTGCAAACAGTGTGATATATTTATTCTGTCTCTTACAGTGTAGCAATAGTGTATAAAAATCAGATTGAGTCCTTTATTTGTAATTATCAATAACCAGATGACAGAAAACATCTTCCACTTGAAGAATTGTTACTGCTAGTGTTTTCTGGGAACCCTTTTCATCAAACAGTGGGAATGTTTCTTGTCCTTAGCATCACATCTGCAATGTAGGAGCCAAGAAAATGTCAATAACTTCCTTATTATGAATCTCTGCTTTCAAGAATTAATAATTTCACACACACTCACACACAAGCAGAAGCATGTGAAACTGAAATTTGGCATAAACGTTTGTAATTGAAGAGCAAAGCTTACTTCTGCAAAATGATCTCTGCAGTTTTGAATCTGAGAGGACTCATAAGGTGCCTGCATTGTTGGTTGTTTTTTTTCTCTTTTTTGAGTCAGTTGTTTGGAAATGATACGATCTCACTTTGCTGTCTGGCAAGAACTCATTTGTATGGCTGAGGATCTCAGTGGAGAAAAAATTGTGGGTTTACTTTGTCATGCTTTCTAGCTTTTCTAATGGGGTTTTCTCTAGATGCCAAGGGAAGGGAAATGGTGAAGCTCATTCAGCTGGTATAGCAGAGTCCATCCCTCCTTTCTAAATTTATCCATTAAATATTTCAGTCTCTCATTGTTTAAAGGCCCTTTATATGTAGCTGAGTAGTATGTGTAAGGAATCCTGTATAGGAAAAAGTCATTGCATAAAGAAAAGAAAACTCCAAGTAACTCGCTAAGCATAGGAATAAAGGAAGCCTAGTTTACTGTGGTTTTTGTTTTGAGTTTGATCAACTTCATTTTTATAAAGATAAGAATGGCAACTGAACTTTTTCCCATAGCTAGACATTTATAGTATCTTTTTAATTCTTTCTCATCCTCTTGCCCTTTCTTTTCTCCCATGTAGATTTTAATTAGCTTTCTCTGCCTGTTTTAATGAATTTGGTTGAAATTTGTATCTTTGACATCTCTTTCCCTCTTCCTGTTATTTTTTTTTTTTTCAAATTAGTGAACAGGTTCAAAAATTATTGCTGGGTACTCATATTTGTATATAATTAAAAATATACATTGAGTGGAAATACACAGACTTCATTAGCTTAAAAAAGTGGGTTTGAAAAAACCCTCTGGGTCTCTTAGCTTTCATGTGACATTATCTCAGTTGTCCAAGAATGCCTAATAAGCTAAGAACCTGCAGTAATAATGTGAATTGCTCATCAGTCATTGCTGATGATCTTTGGGCAAAATATAAATAAACCAAAGGGCCAAATGTAAGGCAACATGCCCAGTTTCATTTTAGTATGCAACTGGCAAATATGTAATTTGCTAAATTACAGAACTGTTGATGAAGATGAATCTGAACAGATTTTTTTTTTGTGGTGGCCTACCATTTCATGTCAAAATCCAGGACTTGTTGGCATTCAGAGCACCCACACTGTTGATCATGAAGGAACTTCATCTTCAGCTTCTTCCAGAGACCTTACAACCTTCCTTTGCATTTATGGACTGTTGGCTTAAATAATTCACTCATTTCATAGCCATGCACTTGCTTCCTCCCTCATTCACCTACTCAAAGTATGAACAAACTTCCTGAAGTTAGCACTTTGTATTTCAGCACACATGTAAAACGTGGCATTTCAGGACTTCTGCATAAGCTGCCTTGGCCATGCTCCCACTGTTAAGCCATGGCATGATGGGTGTTCAGAATCTAAAGTGCAGGTGGAGGAAGCAGCAGGTATTTGATACACCCATCAATGCACATAGTGCTGCAATAATCATCAGTCAAGCTGAATGTTAAACATCACAGACTAGACAGCTCAAGTAGGAAGTGTACACTTTCATGAAGAGTACTTTTTATTCTCTCCTTAAACTTATACAACTGGGTCAGGAACTACCGAAGTGAGTTCATGATTAATGTGTTAAAGGCAACCTACTCAGTTACCCTTTTGCATTTGAGGGGAGGGGTTAAATGAACTCGTGTTCAATCTGTGCATAGAACATATCTCTTCTTTGGGTTGAAATGATGCTGGCTTGGAATTACAAAACTTTCTAAGACCACCACTTGTATTTGGATTGACCTTTGGACTTCACAACATGCTGCAAGAGCATCTGCAAATAAGAAATGTGGGCCAACCAAGCCAGAGGTCCCCCTCTTCCTGAGGACTGGCGACAGCAAACAGCAAAGCCACAAGCCTACAGTGAGAAGCTGAATGTGTGGAGAGGAATATCAACCTAGATGATACTTGCTTGGCATAAATCTCTGTGCTATGCTGGGCCAGTTCTTTAATAAAACAGAGAAACCGGAAAACCACATCACAGGTGATCTTCAGATAACCTCAGTGGGAAGAGTCTGAAACAAAAAATCTAATTGAACAAAGTTGCTGAGTACTTTGGCTTCAGTTAGAATAGTTACAAACAAGCTGGAATCTCCAGCTGCCCAGTGGCGTCAAAAAGGAAAGACAGTATATGATATCTGAAGGCAGGGTAGGGTTCAAAACCTACAGTAGGTGCCCTGTATTGCCTTTTACCTTCCCAGAGAGTGCTTTAAGGACTAGTCTGAAGAAGCTCTTCATAGGACTCATACTTCTGGTTATGAAGATTCCCTATTATTATCAGGTCAGGGGAATTTGCTGTGTAAAAGCATTCTCTGCTGCAAGACTGACAAGACACCTTTTGTATAATCAAGACAGAGGACTCCAGACCCTGAGAACTGTGAGAAAGTGGAAAAAGTCAAAGCAAATGTTTAATAGAATAAACATAAGCAAATTGTGTATATATCAGTGGCAGGTAACAGTGCTCATCTTCTCCAAGAGTTCTGTAGCATGATGTCTCATCTGCTCTTGTCTGTAGAAATCACCCCAAAACCTGCATGAGATACTCTGCTTGTACATTTTTTTCTGCTTGAATTATGCTGGTATAAAACTGGTGGAATACAGAGGAGCATCAGGGCGTCTGTCATCAATGTCCATAGCAATGACAAGCATTAAAAAGTGCCAATTCCTCAGTAGTGTAGAGAACAAACGCTGCAGTGGATTGTATTTCTGGTACTATTATTACAGAGAGACTTGTAAGAAGCATACATGCTGTGGATGAAATGGGTATGGAATCAGAGAGGCTAATGATAGAAAAAGGCCACTTATGTCAACTGCTTCATTTTCCTGCTGATATAGGATTGTTCCCAATGAGATATGATGTATTTTTAGTGCTTTGTCCAGTCTGGTTTTATATGTAAATAATAAAGACTGTCAGTAATAAAGGAGCCTGAAATAGTTCTGTTCTAGTACTGCCTCCCTCTTCCCTCCCTCCACCCCTCCCTAATTTCTTATTCAGGCTAAATGAGAACAGGAATGACATCCACACTTTTTTTTTTCTTTCTTTCATTCTGTTCTCTCTTCTTTCTGCTGTTTGACCCTCTTCACAGGCAGGATTTCTCTGACCTGATTCTTATAAATTCATATTTGGACAGTTCAGTTTTATATGCTACTCTATCACAGGTCTGATTTAGGAAGCTCTTCAAAATGTGGACGATCAGTTTGACAGGAAACAACCTACTTGCAAGCCAACATGGAAAATAAGCAATTAAGCAATGATTTCTGCTCAGATAGGAACTAAAGTTTTTGCATACGCTTTCTTGTGTACTTTCTCACATTATCTTCTGTGTTTTGAGGAGCTACTCATTGCCTGTCCATTATGCAGAGCCTTCAGGAGCAGTGAGCTAAGATGTAGCGTAGCTTAAAATCAAGTATAAGCCATGCCACACAAGACCAAGCAATTCAACAGCAAAATAAAGTAGTCTTTTTAGCATAGAAAGGTAACTGCAGAAGTACTTCATCATTTTCATAAAAATACCCTTTCATGTTTGGGAGAACTACTTCCCTTTTTTGACTTTGCTCCCTCAAACAGCTGCATTATCAAGTGGACATAAGCTGGTATGACGCAGTTTTCAGAAGAGTTTTTGGCTTGGAATTCAACAAACTCATACTCAGTGGTATGCCAGTGCATGTCAGCAAGTCAAGTGAAGAGGCTGAGGTTAGAGCTTAGCTGCTGTTATCTTGATGACTAAATGGCCCTCAGTGTATCTTGTCTTTGATCCATATGCACATATCTGCTTTGAATCTGGTGAGTGTAAGACCTTCTAGGCAGTAGAACAGTGGACAAATTAATGCCCTTTTTGCTCCTGATTGGAGAAACCCATCTAAATGGTAGCCTGAATAAGAACACAGAGAGCAAAAAGACCCAGAAACCGAATTAATACTAGCCAAGCATGTATGTCCTGTCTGTAGTGAAGGAAATAGAAAGAGATATGGAAAATGAGGACATGCCAAAAAATTACTTGTCATCTGCTGCCGAGATAAAGCTGCGGAGAGAGAGAAAAATGTACTTGTGTTATGGACTGTGCTGGCTGAAATAGTCTTGAAATAGAAACTGCATCCTGTTGTCCATCCATGCTGAGTTCAGGAAAATAGGGCTTCTGACATCCTCTTTCAATAATGAAAGCACAAAGCATTCAGTTCCAGCACCAATGTCTTTTCCCAGCAGAAACAACCTTCAAGGTATTGGCTAACCGCTGTTGCTGCTTTGAGAAAAAAGTAAAAAATAGGGGAAAAAAGCTGCTTTTTCTCAGAAATAAAAAAAAAAAATCCAAAACAGGTGAAGTAGAAGGTACTTAACTAATCCCTGTTATCTCTCAGTGACAGGCTGCAGTGTCCTGTGACTTTGTGAAGCTGCTAAGAGCAAAAGGGGCCTTGGCCCTTACTTACTCCAACCTATTCCTGATTTACTTGAGGGAGAGAAGAAACAGTATCCAAGAGGATGAAGATAACCTGTGCAGAATTAAAATACTCAACAAGGGGGAGAAAAAATGTGCTGGAAATGACTGGAGACAAGCTGCTGTCAGCTTCCTTTGGAAGTCTGGGGTTTCTGGACAAGAGTGACACTATACAACTTCCTAATTTGTAGGCCGAAAGACTTCAGGATTATAAGGTAATGAACAGGTACTGATACATCTCTTTCTGAAAACTGCTAGCTCTAGTTTCCTTTCTCTTGTGGTGTCAGCAGCACCCTGCTTCACCAGACCACAGCTCAGTAACATTCCCACAGTTGCTAGTGGACTTATCCTAGTGATATTTCAGTGAGATATAAGTACTGTTATCTATCTAATGAATTAAACAGAGGCTAAGCACAGGATTCATCCTGCATGACTTTCTGTGTTTTATCTAGGCTCTAAGGTCAGCAAAGCCACAGAGACACTTCTTGGGCACAGCTTGTCTGATGTTTTTCAGGCATGTAAGCTGAGACATGCCACACTGCCTGTCTATCCATCAATAGTAAAGGGGATCCAAATAATTTTCTCATATATAGATGCCTCCAGTCTAGAGGACTGGATTCACCTAGGTCTTTCCCAGCCAAAATGTCTGCTTAAGGAACCACGGGAATAGGAATTGGATCAGGAGTCAGGGCCCTGGTCTCCCAGAAACCAAGAGTAGCTCTGAATTTATAGCTGTCCTCTGTATGTAGTTCCTCGTTTGTGACATTGATTTTTGTACCCGCAGTGAAATAGTCAGTTTACGCATTTATTGCTAATGGGATACTTATTGATAACCAGGCTTAGGCAATCAGGAAAATCACCTCTGTGTCTTAGCAACAGAAAACATTACTAAATTAAAAGATGGTCACCAACAACCTTACACTGTTGTCCTTCTACTGTCACAGGAGAAGGGAATTCAGATTTGTGCAACGGCATAAATTTTTAAATCAAATAACTGCTGACCAACTTTTTTGATAGCTTGGTTTTAATTTTTCGTCATCTTCCATCTTGCTGTGCTACCTTACAACCTTCCTCCTTGACTAGCTGTTGCATGCCCGGCTTTCTGAGTGTGGTCTTTGGGGTTTACTAGTATCTTTCCCAAAAATGTCTTTTGCTGCCTTCCTCCCATAGCAATTACAGGATGAATTTTACCAGCTGACTCTCTGGGTCTTTATATGTTCTGTCTGTAAAAATGTCACCCAGAGTTCCTCAACTCTTGACTCTTTTCTTTTCTTTTCTTTTCTTTTCTTTTATTTTCTTTTCTTTTCTTTTCTCTCCTTTCCTTTCCTTTCCTTTTCTTTTCTTTCATTTTTAACAACTCATTTCACAGCCCTCATGTCCCATTTTGTCTTCTATCACACAACAACCAACATTTTGATTTCTTCAGAGTATTTGTGTTTCCATGGTGAAGAGAATATTATCATCTTTTCTTGTGGCTTACCAGCTTTGAATGGTATAAACTACATACTGACTTTTTAATCTTCCAGCATACTTTTCTACCTTGAGTCCTTTTTATTCAAGCTAAAGGCATTTTAAACCCAGGTGATTGGTAGAGATCTGCATTTTAAGGCCAAATAAACAAGTAGTCTCACTTCCAGAAAATTTCATTCAGGTACCCTTAACCTAGGTTCATCTTGCATTTGCCTAAAGCATGTCTTCCAGAAAGGCACCTGGTCTTGAGATACAGGATTTACCTCCTCATGTGGTAATTTGTGCAAATAATTAATCATTGTCTTAAAACATTGTGCCTTATATCTCATTTGAATTTTTCCAGATTTAACTCCAGATATTGACTAATGTTTGGCTTCTGCTTGATTAAAGCGTGTAATGTATTCAGTCTTCTCTTTGACAGGCTAGACATAGAGAGCTCTTCAAGTCTCTTGCTTGATGCTCTTCCTGAACTGAGTCAGGGACACAAATTCTGCTGTACTCAATATGCTACATGGGAGACAATGGGAGCATGTTTTGCATAGAAACATTGTGTTTCATCAGGACTTTGGAGACAAGAAAAAAGGGGAAGGGAGATGAGACTACACAAAGCAGGAGACAGTTCCTCAGGCAAGCTGTAAAGAAAATGATCTGAGGATGAAACCAGAGCTAGTGTGCCAGAGCTCTATAGTTACTGTCGTGGTTTAAGTCCAGTTGGCAACTCAGCCATGCAGCCCACACTCACTCCCCCCCCTGCCCCATCCTTCCCCTGCTCCTGAAGGGATGGGGAGAAGAATGGAAAGAATGTAACTCCCACGGGTTGAGATAAGAGCAGTCCAGTAACTAAGGTATAACGCAAATCACTACTGCTACCACCAATAATAATAATAATAATAAGGGAAATAACAGGGGAAGAGAATGCTCACCACCCACTGACTGATACCCAGCCTGACCCGAGCAGTGATCTCACCCTTCCAGGTAACTGCACCCCTGTTTATATACTGGGCATGATGTGCTGTGGTATGGAATACTTCTTTGGTTAGTTTGGGTCAGGTGTCCTGTCTCTGCTTCCTCCTGGTTTCCCCTCCTGCCTGGCAGAGCATGAGACTGACAAAGTCCTTGGTGAGAGTAAACATTACTGAGCAGGAACTAAAAACACCGGTGTTATCAGCACTGTTCCTAGGCTGAAAGTCAAAACCACAGCACTGCACCAGCTACTAAGAAAGAATAAAAATGACTGCTGCTGCTGAACCCAGGACAGTTACTTACCTGATGTTCTAGAAAAGTGATTTGGGGCAGAGGCTGCCTGCAACAAACCTAGTCTCTAGCTCTCTGCATCACCTGGGGGTTTGGCTCTAGCAGGTCTAGAAACATACCTGCCAGGAACAGGATCCAGATTTCTCTGCAAACTTGGCCAACTCAGCAAACAAAAGAATTTACTCTTCATCATAATGTGCTTTAGCTAGGATACGAAGACCGTGCTACAGAGAAAAATAAAAGAGTTTTTATTTCATTCTCTTGAAAGGAATGTTTTGTCGGTCATATGTCAAAAAGCATAAAACCTATCTGGATGAGTACTAAACCTCTACCTGTACTCCCATAGCAAACCAGTTTAATTTAGAAAAAAACCCCAGTAAGTTGAAAACACTATCTCATTTCTATGTATGTTGGCATTTTTCATCTGTTCGTCTATTTTGCTGCAGATTTTTTTAATATGTACTTGGGGTTTATATTGTGCTGAAGCAGGTAAAGTTATTACTTATTTTTAGCTTTTAACTTATTGTATAGAAAACACAAGATTAAGGACAACATTCATGTGTGGCACACATGCAGTTGTGAAAGGTGATTATTAAAAATCACTCCAAAGAAAGCATATTAGGGTGAACAGGCCCAAGTTACAGGTTTAAGATTACAATATTAAACTTCTAGATACCACATTGCCTCAACTGAAATAGCTGGCGTGTGGTTAGTTCCGTGTCCTTGTAGAATTTTAAAGCAAAACCAAAAATGAGCTTGGTGAGCCTAGAAAAATACCTTGAAGCATATGAGATTTCTCCAAGCTGGGCCAACTTGTTTTTTCTGGGTTGCATAGTAAGTCAGCTGCACCACATGAAATGTATAAATGCATGGAAAATTATAAATATTGCCAAGAATGTTTGATGTGATAATCTATCCCTCATGACAGTTGTGAACACTTCCTATGTCTTGCATATTCTTAAAGTGGAGTTTGATATATTTATCATAAACCCAGTGATTTGGATCTGGAGAGGTAAAGAGCTCTTCACTCCCCTCCATAGGTAAAAAGGGAAAGAACAAGTGTAGGATTGCTTTTCATCTAGCTGTAAGCACCAAGATGCTTCAGAGAGGAAAAATCTCTTGCTATTATGCAGTGGTAAATAGGGGAGGATGTGCAGCTCCCATTTCCATAGAGCTGCTAGCCAGGGTTTCTTCTGCTGCATAGTACAACTTGTGCTCAACATATGCTCACCTACAGTAGGTGAGCCAACATTACAGTTAGCTATATTCAAGAACACTGACTTACATCCTTTTCCCTCCTCCTCTATTCATGCTGTACCCCATGCCCACTCCTGCCTGCATGGTCCTGACACTTCCTTTGTGCTCTTCAGCCGCTACCATGAATAAACTCAGCTCCTTCATTCAGGAAACAGCTACAGCTTTCTTTTTCATAGGTTATTTTTCTGCCTGGTCAGTGAGCTGCACCATGAGTCCAGCGAACCATGGAGTTGATGCATGCCTTGTTATGAGGCTGAGCTCCCAGCTTCCCTTCCCAAGGGAGCATCTGTCCCTTGCTGCCCTCTAACACTATAGCCCAAAAATTAAAGGACAATGCCTGCTGAGCCTGCAGTCTGCCATAGGATGTGGCAATAGTTTCTTAAGGATTTTAGAAAAGAACTAGTGCTCTCCATGTTGGGTATCAAATAAGATTCATCAGAGCAGGCTTGGCCTTGGGGTCTCAGATGACAGCGCAGTAACTAGGTTTTAAGGGACCTGGCTGCTAAATGAGGGGAAAAAATCCCACTCAGAGCCCAGACTGTAAATCTTGCAGCCGGGAGCTCCAAGGAGAAAAGTGTCCTTTGCTCCCCTGGCTGGTGAATGAAGGGGAAGCCTGAATGTGGAGACTTCATGCAGGCAAACTGCAGCAGACTGCAGGTCAGTTGAGAAATCAGCACAGCTAGAAGTGAGATCTCAATGTACTACAGCGGGGTTCAAAAGCCTTCTGGGATGGAAAAGCTTCTTCTAAGCAAAGGGAAGCTCACACAAGCTTCCTGCCCACAGTGAGCACCAGGAGAACTGACCACTGGGAAGGTGGACATGAGTAGCAAAGGGCCTGCTGGTCATTGACATGTGGAAGTTGGCAACATGTGCATGGATGATGCATAGAAGTTGAATTCACATGTTGGGCACCCACATGTGGAAAGTGTGAAATTAAGTTAACAGACTGCTGCTGGTGGCCCAGAGAAACCTGTTATTCATTCATAGAGTGGGTATACTTTTCCAGGCTGATGCTGTGGTCCATTTTCTCATCTCTTAAAAGCTTTTTCACTTGCTTCATGCTCAGGCTTGTGGGAAGGAAAGAGCTGCCTATTCAGAACACAGTAGAAGGAGTATCTTCTGCCTGCAATGATCAGCTGCAAGTATGAATTGTTCTTAGGAAGGACCTTCATGTCTTATGTGGTCAGGTACTACTTCCCACAGTTCGCTGCACAGTTGTGTACTCCAAGGCATGTGAGACCTTACAGATGTCCTTCACATTTATGAACTTCATTTCCATTACCATATATTGAATTCAACACAAGTTTAATAGGTTCTTTATTGTTGGGGATTTTTGATGCCAGATCAGACAGGTGTCTGTTTGGTGTATAGAGTCATGCCTTCAGGCAAATAGTAGACCAGTGATTCCAAAAGAATCATCCAGCCTTTGTTTCTGCTTATCTTTGCCTACTTCTAAGAGAGTAAAAAATGGGGGAAAATTATAGTAGTATAAAATTCTGCCCTGTAAATGTTTGTTACAGTGCTTTACAAACCTTCCACAGCATTCTGAGACTGGTGGATACTCTCTTACTGCTACCTAAGGAAATCTAGGATTACTTCATTATTTCAGGCTACTTTATGTAATATATCATGTATTACATTGGAATAAAACAGAATGCACATATACTAAATATCAGAAATCAGACTGCTGGCACTGACTCAGGCAGTACCATGTGACTATTAGGATGAAAGTTTATGATTTCATGTTTTGGTATGGTGTTTACTCTCTCTCCTCGTTCATTAAGAAACCCAGAAAATCCTTTCTACTTAATTTTCTCCTGTTTCTCTCCCTTTACTAATGTGGCCCCTTAAAAAATGCTGTAATCAAGAAAGCACAAAAACCATAATACCAAATTGTAAACTGTTCATAAAACCCTTGTGTATCCAAAGGCATGTATAATTTGCAGTCTTTGGACTAGTATTCAAAGGCTGTCCCTGCTTCTTTTGGCCTGGACTTGAAAAGATGTGGTCAGACCACAATAACTATGATACTGGTACTAAACAGGACACCTCGAGTCCCTTATATCTCTTACTGTTGAAGTCAGTGGCAGAAAGGCTTTGTTTTCAGTTGCAAGTGAGGTGACAGATAGTTGTCTTCCACATATGTCAGTTAAAGAAGGCCTCCTCAAAATACCCGGTATTGGTTATCAAAAGACCAGGTGATAAACTCATCCCCACCAACATGACTATTAAAGCAAAATGTGCAATGATCCTTTGGATATGACATATGTGTAGTCACTAAATTCAACAGCTCAGACACCTTCTCCCAGTGCTAGCTCTGCTCTGTTCCAGTTGGCTCCTTCACTATGGTTTTGCAATACGCCAGATACTTCATTTACAGCACAGAGGTGTATGCCTGAACATATTTGCAAGCCAGGAGGGGATTTTGGCTAGGGTGATTTTAATTTTTTTGGAACAGGGAGTTAGAAAAAGCCTGTGTGCATTTGGCAATGGTGGCTTGATATGGGCTAAGGTGTCAATTCAGCTGTGCTCAGCCTCTGATGGGTGGCAGGCAAGTGCTTTGCTGAGTGGGCTCCTTGGTCACCTCTGAAGTTACTCCTGACTGTAAAGAGGCTGAGTATTGCCAGATTTGGCATATGCATGCAAGCTGGTAAATGTATGAAACAAAGCACCTGATTGAAGTGGAAGTGCCAGCATGAGAAAGGACTGTGTTTTTCAGAAACAATTTTTTTAGGTATCCTGGATATTTCTGGTTTTGGGTTTTGGTTTGTTTTTTCCTTAAACATTATAGGAAGTGAGAGGAGAGGATGATTACTGATGTTAAGTTCAGTGTGTGGATGAAAAGCTGGCCCAGGTTTCAGCTTTCACAGCAGGTTTGAGAAGTCTGTATCCCATGCTATTAAAAGTGACTGAATCTTGGAAGTTTATCTCAATTTCACATACATTTGAATAACCCAGAAATTTAACTCAAGTTACAACAAAATTTTAAGTGGTTTTGGATTTGCAAGTAGTTCTGTTTATGAAGTCTCTTCCAGGCAGATTCCACATGCATTCAGGGAACAGTTTAAGTTGTTCAACTGTCATTTGGTAAGTATTTTGAAGGAAATTGTCCTCCCTTTGTTTCCTGAATAATAATTGCATTTCCAGTGGAGACAAGCCCCAGCTGAGGCTATATGGATATATGCACAAGTAGAGCAGTAGTATTTGAGAGCATTCAGATTAGATTTTTGTCCTTTCTTGTATACAGAACCGTGTTCTGGATTCAGATCTCAAGCAATTCAGAATTGTTGAGGTGCCCATATTTATGGTTTGGATTTGGGCTGAAGTTCAGTTTTACAGGAGTAATAGGTGAACTAAAGCATGGAAGTGAATCAGTGGCCAAAATCAACTTAACATCAACCATTATTAACTTCAGTGAGCAGAGCCAAAAAAAAAAAAAAGGTAATTAAAACTACTGCTACATTCCCCTTTCTTTTCTCCATCACATTCCAATATTATTCTCTTACAATCTCTCTGAACGTATAGATGACTCAAAAATAACATTTGGTAAGCACAGTAATATGCTTTTCATCAATATTTTATTTTGAAACATGGTGAAGAGTTGTGTTGCATGATGAAAAATGTCTCTCTCTAAACATCATTTTCTAATGGACTTTTTATGTCCCATAAAATGTGCTAATTTTTACTTGTCCTCTGTTGTCAGCAAAACAAACTATTATTTCTTTCTGCAGAACCAAACTCCAAACAAGAATGTCTGGAATATCAAGAGTAATGACTTCTAAAGTCCCTTCTGGCCCCAGCTTCTATTGAAAAATAATTGGATGAATTGGTGATGCTTACATTTCATCCAGCCTGCCACTGTGAGTAATTCCATGGTGCCTTCCTGGCCAAAGCTCAGCCATTTAAGCACTTGGTGAAAATCTATTTGGATGGACTCAGTGTAGGAATATGTCAAATAGCAGCAGAGTAAGAATGAAAGCTCTTTGGAATAGCATTGCATATGTTGCCAGAGCACCTAATGCTGTGCAAATGGCATCCTGACTGTGACTTCAAGTTTCTGCCGCAGTGTAGATAATAAAAGATGAGGATGATAACCATAAAAGTAAAGCTGGCCTGGATACAAACTGTATGATGGGCAAGGGAATTCAGATGGTGGAATAGGCCCTTGTGTGCTGTAAATTATCAAGGTAACATGTGATGTCAGTGGAGCTATGATTTACCCAAAGAACTGCCTCTTTGCCTTGCCAAGAAATCATTATATGGGCTGTCACCTCTCTGAATGGATTAATGAACCAGAACAAAACAGATGCTGGCTTGACAGTGCTCTTACCAGGTTCACAATTTGCTACAAATTTTTAACAGGAAACAATTAATAGAATTTTTTTCTATTCTAAAACATGTATGTGCTTTTTTTGGTTTTTGGCTCCTTTGTTTTCCAGTGACTTTTCCTGTTCTTTTTCCCTGCCTTACTGTTGATGGGTTTTAAAAAAGTTTCTCAGATCTTCCCCAACTTTCAGATCATCAAAGGAGAAACTGATTTGGAAGAGAATGGTAAGACAGATGCACCATAGAGGGAGGAACGTTGAGATGAGACCACAGAGTGGGGCTGGCCAATGCTGTAAGGTGGAGACTCTGATGGGGTGCCTGGTAGGGTCCTTGATGTGGTTGCTGCCCCAAGTCACTTTGCAAAGTCAACTCTTGTGCTGATTTCTCCCAAGTCTTGGGACTGCAGGCAGCAACCTGGGAGGGAGACAAGGAATCAGAAACAAGGAGAGAAAATGTAGAGATTTTACCAAAGCTAGTACTGAAGCAGCAGTTCCCAGACCTCCTTGCTGCATAATGAAGTGAGAGGGTGAAATTCAGGAGGAGGTGACCTCTTCCTCCTGTTGTCTGGGAGGTGAAAGTGAAGAACAATGTGTCAAGTGGAACCAGCTCATTGATACCTGAGCAGGAGCTTATTTCCATGTGAATAGCTACATTTGAGCAAATTTTCTTTTTGGTGGCTCAAAGTTTGTTTATTTTTTAACAAAGCCTCCTGTAATGAAGTATCACATGGTGACATGTATATCTGTCAGCCATCGAACCCACCTATTAAGGGCTGCGAGGTATGAAGCTTTGCCTGTTCATGTCTGAGGTGTGCATGCATAGGCTGACAGGCACGGACTGTGGTATGTGTTATTGCTTACCCAAGGCAGTCTGAAAAGGTGGTGGCTTGACTTCACCCTGGCAGTGGGGTAGCTGCTGAGAGGAAAGCAGGAGGATCAGAAAGGAAGAGTGTCATCTGGAGTGAAAAGTGTCATCTGGAATCTCAGACAGCCCCATGACTTCATATGAACTTGCAATACACAGTGTCATTATTTTGGACAGAGGCGCAGCCAAGGCAAATTTGTGGTCTAAACTCCAGACACTACTCCAACACATGCAACTAGATACATGAACTTTTCTCTCTACCCAAATAAATGAATACATAAAACCAAAACACACACACACACAAAAATGTAAACCTCAATGATTCAGACTGGTTAATGCAGGAACTAGAAAGATCTCAGGTCAGTTTATGGTGATCCTCATCATGTACATGGATTCAAAAGATCTTTCTGTTTTGATAATAAGGAACTTCTAACACAGAGGAGTCCTATATTCAGTGTGACTTCAAATGCAACTACAGCACTTAATGGGTGCTGTCTATACTGGATGCTGACTGTTGGATTCCCTGACTTATCTTCATAAAGCATCTCTCATTTCCTTTACTCAGTTATAAAAATGCTTCATGGAAAAGGCTCTTTCCCTGTGAGTGGTCTATGGAAACCTTCCAGATACTAATCTTGGAAGTAGCATGGAATCTTCCTGAAATCTTATATGGGTTTCTTCAAGTGCATGAGGGACTGTGAATAAT
This sequence comes from Agapornis roseicollis, assembly GCA_002631895.1. Taxonomy (NCBI): domain Eukaryota; kingdom Metazoa; phylum Chordata; class Aves; order Psittaciformes; family Psittacidae; genus Agapornis; species Agapornis roseicollis. The sequence goes on from NDXB01013767.1 coordinate 18,682, forward strand.
CTTTTCATCAGGAGGGAACAAGACCTTTATCAAAACAGAGTGGCTGCTATGAGCTGACCTACTTGGTGCTGAGGTTTCCTTCCCAAGGAGGAGATGGTTCCACTGTGAGAAGACAGGGTGTAGAAGAACATATGAAGGTTACAACCAGGTGGCTAAAGCTATTGTGTTGTCTTCATGAGAACTGTAAAGAAATAGGGCAGTGTTTCTTGGCATGGAATGAATAAGGAAGCTGAAAATGTGATTTTGGAGTGGGGAAAGAGCTCGTAACAATGATGTTGTAAAAACAACTCCCCTAAAATGTATCCTGGTGAAGTTCAGTTCTGCTTTCTGTGAAACTAGAGAGAGCTGCTCTTACAAAAACAAGTGCTTATTGAGGTTGCTGTTGTATGGAATTGGCGTGTGATGTTTTTCTAGCAGCCTCTCTTCACTGTCATCAGAGTGCAATTTCTCTAGAGTCTCTGTGGGATGCAACAGATTTCTTGGAAAAGAAAGCTGTGTTGACACCCACAGGCTAGTAATGTTTTCACAAGAAGGAACATGACTTTACATTTGACTCTCTTGAAAAGAGATTAGCAACACTGTGATTTATAAGAATTGCCAGGGTTTGAGGTTGTTTTTCCCCCCTCTCTCTGAATCTAAGCTCCAGCAGGTAGGTGTTAAGTGAGTGAAGCATTTCTGGCAGGATTTATGTGCCCATACAGTAAAATGGGAGTGAAATCTGACAGTCTAAAGGAGGGGGAGCAACTGACAGATAGAAGGGGTGGAAAAGGCAGATTGGTTTGGATTTTTTCTTTCCTGTTCCTTTGCAGTCAAAACCCTTTGAGACTCTTCACTCTTGGGTCGAAAATTTCATTTTACAGACATTTCCCATCCCTGTCCTTTTGTTCTAGCAGTAAACATTGGTCCACAGCATGTGTGTGGAAAGCAGACATGGCCAAGGCTAAACCTCCTTGAGAGAGAGTCTCTTCTGGAAATAGATGACAAGCATTTTCCTTAGAAATGAGATCTCTTCAATTATGAAGTTCTCTTAGAAGAAGGAAGCCCTTTCTCACTATGGAGTCTCACAGCTAAGTAAAACAGCACTAGAAGAAAATGTGTCCTTTTACAGTAGGGTATTCCAGCCTGAATACAACCAAAGCCTTTGCTTTCCAGAAAGATGTATACCATCCTGTTTGGTTATTTTGATTAAATGGGTACTGGCCAGCATATGATTGTTTTTGTAGGACTGTGGTGGTTAGTGGTCCAGGACTTCTTGGCTGTTAGATGGGAAGTAACCTATAGTTTATAATATGCCCAGAAGCTCAACACTTGATGAATGAGTAAGAAACTACAAAACAAAAATGAATTGGAATTGTGCCATTAGCCCTCTATGATCCCTACTGTTCAATTTTATAGGAATACAAAATAGGGATATAGGTCAGATGATAATGGCATTCCTCTTTATCCTGGTTTCATCTGTAAGAGTTACCTTTTTCTCCTTTCTAGTAGCTGGTGCAGTGCTAAGTTTTGGCATTAGTCTGAGAACAGTGCTGATGATAACACACTGATGTTTTAGTTGTTGTTAAGTAGTGCTTACCCTGATCAAGGACTTTTCAGTGTCACATGCTCTGCCAGTGAGCGTGGAAAGAGCAGACACAGGACACCTGACCCAAACTAGCCAAAGGAGTATTCCATACCATAGCACATCAAGCCCGTTATATAAACAAGGGGGAGTTACTCAGAAGGCCCAGACTTTTCAGTGTCACATGCTCTGCCAGTGAGCGTGGAAAGAGCAGACACAGGACACCTGACCCAAACTAGCCAAAGGAGTATTCCATACCATAGCACATCAAGCCCGTTATATAAACAAGGGGGAGTTACTCAGAAGGCCCAGACTTTTCAGTGTCACATGCTCTGCCAGTGAGCGTGGAAAGAGCAGACACAGGACACGACACCTGAACTAGCCAAAGGAGTATTCCATACCATAGCACATCAAGCCCGTTATATAAACAAGGGGGAGTTACTCAGAAGGCCCAGATTGCTGCTTGGGTCAGGCTGGGTGAGAAATTGTATTGTGCAGCACTTGTGTTTATTGCTTTTATTTTCCTTTTTTCTTTTAGTTCTATATTCTCTCCCCTTGTTATTTCCTTTATCATTATTATTAACAGTAGTAGTAGTTGTAGTTTTATATTGTACTTTAGTTATTGGGCTGTTCTTATCTCAGCCTGTGGGGCTTACACTCTTTGAATTCTCCTCACCATCCCACCAGGAGCAGGGGGTGAAAGAGGAAGTGAGCAACCGGCTGCCTGGTTCTGAGTTACCGGCTGGGCTTAAACCACAACACTCACTGCACAAAGGCATATTTTCAAAAAGACAGAACTATAGATGCAAAATAAACTAATAAATATATATATAAGTATCAGAAATTGATTCTAAGTAAATATCTCAAGTCACTTATGAAAGACATTAATCCTGAGCCATGGGTGGAGAATAAAGAAAAAAATGCCTCACTTGTCAATTGAGTCTTGCTTCTTTAGTCCATGAATAAAACATAGGCATGTGACTAATGAACCAGGTTTTATCTGTAGCAAAATCCAAATGTGCAATTGTCCCTATGTTCTAACAAGTTTGGAGTTTCCATCAGTCCAGACATCCATCAATTCGTTCAGCCAGAAATCTAACAAGTATGAGGAATTTCAGAGGAAACACTTGCACTGATGTGGTCTCTTTTTTGACAGAGGTACATCACAAAGAAATTTCCCACCAGTCCTAATAAAACCACTGCATCTTGGCTGCAGCCTGTGTATTTGTACTGATTGGGAATCTTTCTAAATTCTCCTGTTCTGTGAAAACTTTAAAGATTTTTGAAACGAGGACTGATGTGAAATGGACAAGTTACCGGGGACCAAGTCCTTGTGCCATGTACTGGTCACTTAATAAAACACCATCAATGAGAGGGCACGAACTTGCTCTGTCCTAAGAGATGAAGGTTGTTATGTTACTGTGTAGGACAGGGGAACCAGGATCAAGTCCCTGTTTTGCCAAAAAGCCCAGTTTTGCTATGTCGGTGACTTAACCACTAGTGTCTTGGGTAAGCTGAGCTGTTCTCTTTCTTTGGATGCAAGCAATTTTTCTGATGATAGCCTAAGCAAAACCGGTGTGCTTCTAAAAAAGATTTATGTTTTAACAAATCAACATCTTCTAATAAAAAAAGTGTGTATCACTGGAAAATTCCCAGCTAGCTCCACTGATGGGTAAAATTTTGCTTTACAGATGGAGTTAATAATAGTTTATAAGCTAAAGTGAAAAGGATTTTGGGTGAGCTGCCTAAAGAGGAAGTGAGTCAGTGTCTCGGCAGGAAAGCGTTCCAGATAGGCAGGGCTGGAAAAGTTACAAAACAACCCCCAACTGCGTGGAGTCACAGGGAGTGGACAAGGGATTATTACATCCCAGATTGTGGAAAGCTGGCAATTTAGTAGGGGGCCTTGCATACCCCTCAGCCCATGTGTCTTGTAGTATGGTCTTCTTCCACCTCACAAGATCAGAGCAGCTGAATTGAATCATCCCAGGGAATGTGTAACAGCTAAGGAAGAAGCAGGTGTTGCAGATGGGTGGGTGATTCAGTGGATGGTGTTATTACAACTGAGTCAATGCTGAAGTAGTTTGTAAGCAGGAAGTTGGGGACACTGTGTGGCTAGATCTGCTTTCTAAATCCAGTGATGTTCAAGGATTCTGCTATTCCCTCTGGGTGGGTTGCTTCAGTTGTTCTTGGGCACAGCGTTTTCAAAAGCAAAATCTAGAGAGGCATTTTTAGGGTGACTTTCAGTGGGATTTGCAGTCCTGAGAGTTGGGTCATTTTTGATCATGGACTGGTATTTCCACATTAGGAAGGCATTTTTGGAAAGCAGAAGTCCTGTATTCTTGTAACTGACATCACAGTCCTCCCACTGGTTTCTGTGGTCTCAGCATTGGACCTTTAAGTGAAATTCTTTTTAGCAAAAGTATTTTTGTATTCTGCAGCACACCAGGAATGGCACTGGTACTCATCAGGTGTACTTTATGACCATGAAATACTAGTTCTTCATGGCCATCATGTCCTTTGAAGGTGCTAGTGTTGTTTTACAGAAGAAAGGTGGAGCTGCTGTATCTCCTCTGAGTTACTTAATTCATTGCAAAAATAGGAGCAAATATTAGAGAACATGTCCTATAATATCCATTACCAATTACATGATTACAAAGCCCCATATTATTCACCTTCTGCTGTTCCAAAGTTCTCTAGTAATTTAACTTTTCAGAGCAGAGATGATTTGTTGCTTTCTCTCTGTATGTGTGTACAGGTCAAAAAATGCATACGTTGTACAGCACAGAGGGAGAGGTTTAGACCTTAGAATCTACTGCTGTTTCCTCTATAGTTTTTGCATTTGGATGGCATTTTCCTCTAGCTGGAAGCATTGTGGGCTTGGAATTTGGGTTACTTTTCCTTCCATTTTTCAGCAATTAGTCACTCAGAGCCTCATTCTTTTCCTTTTATTCCATTACTTTTCCGTTTGGTCCTTTAAAATTTCATAGCATCTTTCCCTCCAGTAAACAAGAGGAAAAATGACAACATAATTTCTGAATCCTGTGAGAAGAGCCACAAGCTGAGGTCCGTATGGTGCCAGGGAGGATGGTAACTACTTACTGAGATTTGGGTTGGCAGAGGTGGCCTTCTAATTTCTGGTACAGGGACTAATTTCTGGGAAGAAGACACTTTCTGGGGACTCACACTCGAGTTTGAAAGGGTAACCATCCATTCTCTCCAGGCTGAGCAAAATGAACTGGGGGGCTTTGCTTAATGCATTTGTCAGTGCCTGACATTTGCGCTTACTGTTTTCCATCCATTTTATTGAGCATTAGTCTTGGGTTTTATTGGCTGAGCTTTTCATCCATCTCTACCCTGCTATCTCTTCTTCTCCCTTCACTATGTGTACCCACACTAGCTTAGTGTGGTAAGATTCAGAAAGCACACTGCAGATTGGCTTAATTTCTGAAATACAGTAATGACATACACTTATTGTGTTGTTGGTTTGGGGTTTTTTTTTTTTTTCCCTTTATTTACTTTTGGTTTTGTTTTCTAAATAGCTGGTTTCGCATTTAAAGGATTTGATTTTGCTTTTACTAAGAACAAAATAATCTTATCTTTTTTTTGAGAAAACTCATCACAAGAGGGGAATCTCAATGTTATGTTTCTTTTAAAAATTATGTAGTTTTTAAAAAACATAGTTTCTAAAGTTGAAATTATATAATCTGCACTGTTTAAGCACTGACCTGAATCAATTTGCCTCACTACCTTTATGCTTTCTCTTTGTATAGGTGATCTGCTCAACATTAGAGAGAAAGTCTGTGTCAAAGCCTGAAATGGAACCTATTCCTCCTGAATGCTGGGCTGGTGCTTTGGCCACAGCATCATCCATCTGCTGGATCGCAAACAGCAGCCACATCCAAGGTCAGTTCAGTCCCCACAGGATAAAAATGAGAGTTATGACAGCAGCTAGAGAAGAGAGGCCATCAGGATCCAGAGTCTTCCTACCTCGTTCTTCATCATTTTTATCACAGCCTTTCTTTCTTAAATACAAATAGACCACATTTTTCTTTCTAGAGAGAAACTAAACCAAAATTTACCATATTAAACAGGAATTAAGGTACAACTTCCCTGTCTCTTTATGAGATGCAAGTAAAACCTCAGAGAAGATGACGTGTCCTTTGCTCCTTGATGTCTTTCTAAACAAATTCAGAGTTGAATGGCATGGCTTGTATTCATCTCAGTTCTTATTCAGAGAATAAAATGAAGAGTAACAACATGTATCAATTAATTTTCCTTATCCACATCCCAGCACTATTTTTCCACAGTGAATCCAATGAATATGATCTCTACACAAAGCTGCTCTATGGTGAATGTATTCCACAACTGCTTCTTCCTATTGACTTTAGCCCCAGTTTCTTTACTGAACACCTTTATCAGTGAGGCATGGCAAGCAGAGCTATACCTGAGAATTAGACTGGAAAGTAAACTCTAATTAAGTGCTAAATGATTATTTTGATACCTGTAGAAAGCCCCTGATCCTTCCTGATTTGCTTATAGTATCAGTAGTTGTATACTTTTTAATATAGGTTAGGAATGAATAAATTCAGAAAACAAGAAGTCTTTAATATTATATTTTTACTATATGCAAATCTGCTACACTTGACAACCCACTTTCTGATGTCCTAGCTTACAAACCCTGTGAACCACTGGTAACACTCCTGGAAACCTGGAAGAAAACAAATAAGGCACTGATTAAAAAAATGCAGAAGAACCAGGTTGATCATTACTATAATTTTTACTTTGAACCACAGTGAGACAAACAGTAAGCAAAAGCCCTATGAGCACTCTGGGTCTGTAGCAAGACACTGATAGAAAATGCTGTTCACAGGGCAGGGAGCAGCTTTAGGTTTTGCATCTATAGTATCCAGCACAATGGAACTCTGATGCCAATCTGCAGCTTCTTAATGCTGTGACAACGTACATACAAAAAAACTATCTATCTCCTAAACAGGCAACTGAGACAGGACTGATGAGAAAAAAAATGTCCTCAAAAGTAGGTTCTCTCCCTTATTCCCATTCCCAGAGCTTTAGTCTGTAACCTTCAACTTTTATCTGGATTCACTATGGAGGTTCAAAGAATGGTTTGTATTTCCCAGGCTGCAAAGCAGCTCCTTGTGGGCAGCAGAGGCAAGTTGTGCTACAGATTCCAGAGAAAAGATCTAGCCCTTGGGATAGCTTTGGCAATAGACACCCATGTTTTGGATTAACTGAGCCAGAATCCAAGACCTTTTCAAGAGTGCTGTGTCTGCTCTGGCATCCTCTTCAAAATGAATATGATCAACCAGAGAGAGTTCAGGGAGTGTATGCAAAAAGCCTTAGATATATGGAAAAATATGCTTCACAAAGACAGAGTTGGAACTCCATTTGTTTAGCTTACTGATGAAGTCAGCAGATGACTTGCTCATGGTTTATTATCTATTATGTAAAGAGAAGGTATTTGATACTGAAAGGTGATGTAAGCAAGGCTGGACTGTTTTTTCATCTTCAGGAATATTTTTACTTTAAATAGAAGTTACTTGGCTCAAGAGACTTCATTCACATAAGAGGGATCAGTAATTCCCTTAGGGGTATTAAGGGATTGACTAGATGAAATACTGCAGATGTTATGCAGGAGGTTAGGGTAGATGATCATGATCATGACAGTAGCTCCTGAAACTTGACTGTTTCAAAAAACTTCTGGGTGGAGAGATCATAACAGAATGTACCATGGGATTTCAGAGATGCTTATAAAATCCTACCTCAGCACTCACTGAATGTGTCTGGAACAAGTACTGTGCTGTCCGACACATTCAGATTTGGCTCAAGAATGCTAAACTGAGCATAAAGCTAAATGACAACATAGTGGAGAATAGGAGAGATGGCTGGCAATATGGCATGGGTATTTAAGATCTCTACAAGTGATTATGAACAGAAGATAAGCAACACACTTTTTAATCACAGTGGGCCACTCTCAGAGAGAAGGCAAATGTCATCGCAGAAGAACATGTCATCTGACAGCAGAAAATAACCCTCTTGCACTGCTTTCAAACATTACTTCAAAGCTTGTGGTCAGAATGTTATCAGGACCTCAGGTTTCAACATTTGTGTTAAGCTGTGTTGTTCAAACAACAGTTTTAGATGGAGTCTGAGCAAATTTTTGAAGATCCTCATAGAATGTAGTTACCTATGGTTAGGGGAGGGATAGGACTAGTGATTCAAGAGATCTTTCCCCATTGTGTATCTCTAAAACGTAATAATTTGAAGGATTGTTATACAAGGGGGCAGCAAGCAGATACAAGTATGTGCCGAAATCCAAGCTTTTACAGGCATTGTGGCTAATTTCTGTTCCTATGTTGTCTCTGCGCCAGTGCAAATTTGAGTTACATCTGGTACACTGAACAGTACTGTGATTTCACAGTGCCCCCTAGTAGAAAGTAGCTCCGAAGGATGGGTCCATCAGTAGTGAAATGCTGTCACCCTATTGTGCCTGCTGGCTTCCCACCGAACATCGTATATATCCTTCTCACTACTCCAAGAGCACTGTAACATGCTGGCACTGAAATATCATAGAATCATGGAGTAGTTTGGGTTGGAAGGGACTCTGTTTCAGAAGGATTGCTAGTGGTCCGTGGTCATGCCACTGACTAGTATTACTGTTGCCAGGCCTCTAATCAATTGGGAAATGAAACCCCACACATGAAAGTATAACAGTGTTTAAATGAAGTCTCAGAATACTGCACTAAGTATTTTCCACAACAGCCAGAGTTATGAAATTTTTGCTTTGTAGAAAATCTGAAAGTCTTCTTGTTTGAAATGTAAGCAGTTTCAAATGGCAAAATTCTCTTCAGTTTTCAGCCAGCTCAACAGCACTGGCTCAGGGGAAGGGGAAGGCTTATCACCTTGAGAAGTGAGAATGACTGACTTATGCTCCTCTCTCTCTCTCACTGTCATTTTGTTACCTAGATCTGAGGATTTTTGCAAATCAAGGAGAAACAGGTCTTCACCACAATGTCCCAGTTCTCCAGTTCCATATTCAGAAGTCTGTGTGCTGTCCAGTGATTGCATGCAGTATTTCCCTCATCCCAACAAAAGAGACAACATTAAGGATTTTGCCAGTTTCCAGGAGGATGCTTGTTTGCCACTGATACTCAGAAACAAATATCTATTTGGGGCAATCCTGTTTCCTTGTTGGGAAATGATGGCTTGACTTTTCAGTAAGTTCTCTATCCAAAAGAAGTTTTGGATCCTGGTTTCTACCCATCAGGTAGAAAAGATCAGGGCCATGATCTTTTTTGCTGTATGATTGCTTTCTCCTTACTTTCACTCTCTGACTGATTTTTAATATAGCTGCAGCCAAGCAGCACTCTGAGGTCTTGATCTGCAACTTATCTCCAAGGAAATCCTTAGGGGCACATCTCAAGACATGTGGTCGGTGGCTTGGGGATGGTTTTGGTTGTGTCAGCCATTATTGAATGGGAGGGATGCTGTTTCCAATAAAATTTTTTCTTTATTGTTTCTTTATTGAATGTAGGGTGTTTAGTCCAACATCAGCTTTTACCTGGTCAGTGATTTATAGCAGTTATTACCAGCCTCTCTTGGTGCATAGTATTCACATATTGCCTGACCTTACCTAACTTCTGTGTACTCTTCAGTTACAAAGATTATTGGTCAAAATGGTCAAATGTACTGTTACCATAAAACATCAGAAGCTTTACACGTGAAAGTTGTGATGCTTTTCAGTTTGGATTGGCAGCTGGGATGCTCTTCAGTTTAGATAGAGGCACACATGTCTGTGGAGGCAAAGGAAAGGGTTAACTTTTTTTTTTTAATGTAGAGCCTGAATTATTCAAGAACCAAAGAGAAAAAGTCTTGCAAAATAAAAGTTACTGTAAATAGGGTTGGGAGGGAGGAAAAATTAACCATCTTGAAAACAGCATTATGTTTACATGGCACATTTTTGTAAAGTTCTATGACATTTCCAGGTAGTTTTAGTTGCAATAGGACACCTGGTTGTTAAACCGTATGTCTGGAAGATGCTTGTAAGGTAAAAAGATGACAGATTATGGCTTTGGCTACCATTCAACATAAGAGATCAAGAAGAGGAGGAATTTAACAAGTGTGAAAGTGTTGCCAAAGCTATCACCAAGCAGAGGTTGCACTAGCGTTGGAAGAACCAGTCACACTGGTGCAGCTATGGTGCTTAGTTTTGCTATGTGTGTAGTCCCTGCAGTGTCCGTTGATCAAAGCAGAAGTGACTGTGCTTGGCCTTTCCAGAGCCAATAAGCACAGTGGCAGTGAGAACAGCCACTGTAGGAAGTGGTATGTCTGTGAGTGAATAGGGTATTACAGACACTCAAAAGATTTTTGATTTAAGGGCGGCAGCCAAATCCAGTGTTTTAGGGACTGGATTTGTCTGTAGGCAGAGAGAAAAAGTAGCAAAAGAAGAGCTGAGAATGTGCACACCAGAATTCTTCAAAACCACTATTTTACCCTGCCTTTGTTAAAAATTCAAACAAATACCCACCAGCTGAAAAAGTATATTGAATAACTGGACTTCAGATACTGTGCCAACAAAACACACATGGGCTGTGGTGATAAAAGGTTTTCTCCCAGTGGAACAAATCACTTATCGGGCTATGATACAAAGTAAGGAAACATTTCAGTACAAGTGAACTTTAGCTTCACAATAGCTGCAATAAGGGAATGCTGACTTTCAGCTGCCTTATTTGGAGGAGAACTATCCAGACCTACCCACAGCCTTTACTTATCTGCTATTGTGTAATATTTAATGCCATATTTGCTTACATGTGCCCCATAATGACTATTTTCCACTAGAGACATGTACAGCTATTTTGCAGCCTCACGTTTCCTTCAGAATTTCTTCTCCCTCTTTTCTCAGCCACTTTGTCTCTCATTTTCTTTTCATATCTTGGCCATTTCCTCTCTTTCATTCACTTTCATAGCATTTCTTACTTTTCTTTTGTCTCTTTCTTTCCTTTCTCATCTTTCATGTCCCAAGTCTGACACAAAGCCCATAGACTGTCGTTTTCTCTTTTAGTCCCTATTTCCTCTTCAGCGACGTTTTCATCAAACACTTGAGAAGAGAGAGAAAAATTCAGAAAAGCTTTTTCATTTATCCTGAGATATTTATTCTTCTTTATCTCCTTCCTCCACCTGAGAAGACTAGCAACTTGCCCAGGACAGATTATTAGAGCTGCATCTGTACTGTGGTTTGGGATGCCAGGGTTGTGATGTAGAGTAGTGGTCAAAAAATGACACCTACATTTTTCATTATCCTAATATGAAAAGAAACTTGAGATTCCCCTAAGAATCACAGTTCAGCTGAATTGAAAAGCATTACACAAAAAAAAAAAAAAAAAAAAAAAAAACCACCACAAAAGCCACAAAAGGAAAAAAAAGCCTGCAACAGTGACATAATGGAGAAAGAAAGGGAAATGTGGAGAAGTTCTGCGTCAGACTCCTGTGCTGCCATCAGTAGAGCCAGGCTGTGACCCAGGGCTTGATGCTCTAACCATCATTGTTGCAGAGGTGTCTGAACTGCTGGTGAGACCAAGGGCCAGGCAAGCTGGGCTCGGATGGCCACACTACCTATGCACAAGCAAAGCTTACACTGAAGGCACCTCTCTACAGGTACCAACTGACCTGTCCCATCGCTTACTCTCCTTTCTATCTTGTTGTGTAGTTGAGGCATTTATTGGCAAGAACAAGTGCATTATTCCAAGAACTGTTCCTAGCACTTATTTCTGCCTATTGCTGATGATGTGTTTTTATTTTCCAGCACAGATAGCCTTAAAATATGTATATTTAAGTCTCATGAAAGTGAAAAAACTGACATTTCCTGCCCCCTCCCCCCCCCCAGGAGCCCCCAGACCAAGCAGGTGATACCACACTGGTATCATTTAGAGCCTTTCCTCACTTTTTGTTTGTTTTTACAAATACTGGAGAAATAAAGGGAATCTCTGAATTCCACCTGAGGAGGACATACTTTTGGTGTTCAACACGTGTTTGAAAGACATCCATGATTTAACAAGAGGTAAAGCGAACCCAAATGCACTATCCTGCACTTGTATTAAAGAGACCAGGGGAGGCTGCATAGCCTAAACCAAGACTGTTGCATTTCTTTCCTCTTGCTCTCTAACTCTTGTTCTTTCCTCTTCTCTGCAAAGAAAAGGGGCAATGAAGTACCAGGCTACTCCTCCTTTTTGGAGGCAGCAAGTAGTGCCAGGCATGACCTTTTGTTGCTTTGACATGTTACCTTATAAGCTGGTAGCTTTAAGAAATGCAAGGCAGAAAAATTTAATCTCCTGGAACATGATGTAAAGTCATTTAATTATTTTTAAGACATTCTTTGAGGATGACTGGATTGCTGCTTAAGGTGGGGCGTGTGTGTGTGTGAGTAAAGGTTTTCACTTAACCAAAAAAAGCCTCCCGGGTGTCACAGAGCTGTTAAAACAGGCTGTTTCCTGGGCTGGCCTGCGAGCTCTGGGCACTTGGAGATCCTGGATGCTTTCCAGCCAGGCTGCCAGTTTTCAGATGAACATGGGTAATTCTCAGACTCACCCACTCCTACCTACAAGCTGAAGTTTCTATTCCCCTGACAGCACAGTTCTTTTCTTTGGCTGTGCTCCCATCAAGCACCCACAGCACAATTTCAGCCCTGCCATTGCAAAAGATACAGGCCCAATACAGGCTCCTGAGTATTAGGGATGGGTGAGAACTGGATTTTCTTGGCCTACAGAGAAAGCAATGGGTTTGAAAAAATCTTCTTTCTCAGGATGGAACAAAGGAACTCATTTTTTCTCCCAAATTTTCTATGAGATCAAACTGAACTCCCCCAAACCACCCATAAAAATAACCTTTTTGATCTGCTGTCAATGTTTCGGTTTGCTAAAATTGCAATGTCTCATTCTTACTCCACCTTGAAAAATATTTTCTTTCCATATAAAATAAAAGTCAAACCCTGCTAAATTGTCTTTTCAAGCTGGAAAACTGAAACATTTGCTTTCAGAAAGTTCAGGTGAGACCTGTTTGGAAGACTTTCTCTAACGGTGTGTTTTTCAAAATGAATTCTCTGTGAAGCTTTCATTTTGGTAAAACCCTTTGTTTTTAACAATTTTTTTTTCTTTTTTTTTTTTTTTTTTTTTTTGTGAGAAAATTTTTTCTTTGGATATTTTCTAATCA